>BDUI01010313.1:22722-33929 GCA_002335545.1 Apodemus speciosus
TTATGGTTTCTAGAGATCCAGAACCAACATAATCAGGATAAAATTACTATAGAGGACCTTGAGAGGACCCGGGGAGGAGTCTGGCAGCTCCTAGTGTTTGTGGCTCATAATTGCATTCTCCAGACTTCAAGGCCAGTATCTTCTTATCATTGCCTATTGTTGTACATGGCCTCACTCAGTCCTCCTCTTACAAGGACCCACGTGGATAAGCCAAGTCAATCCCCCATCTTGAACCACTTAACAACATCTGCAAAGACTTTTTTTTCCTCCAGCACCCTGCAATTCCCATAGAATCTGCTTTTTCTAATCTCTCTCAGTTGGTCTCTGTGAAGCTAGACAGCCTGGCAAACAAGCAAAGCACAGACAGGTGTGGCAAAGTATATACACTTCTTCACGCCAAGTCAAAAGTCAGCCTCAGGTGATGACTTTTAGCTCCGGAATTTGTTCCTACAAATAACTTCTCTATGGTGTATAGCACTCATATATTTAAGTTATTTTGTTACTAAGRGGGATGTTTCAAATTTTAAGTTGCCATTTTTTTTTAATGTGGCCAAATCAAGGACATGAATTTTAAAACGTATACCTCCGTATTTGTATTTCATAATAGGAGGCACTTTGGTGCTACAGAATATCAACGTGAAAAGACGCTCTCAGGACAGATCACAGACCTCCCAACAAAAGACCACTGGCAACCCCGTGTCTGTCATGTTCCRCGCTGGTCTTTTCCTCCCTGCACCAAAGGTTTTAAGAATCCCTCAAGACCTGCTGTGGAGAGACCCTTGACTGGGCAGGGGTCTACTCTCAGTGGATGACTTGGAAAGCTTCTCCCAAGTCTGTCACCCACAGAGTGACCCTCGCAGAGACCAATGGGGGAGGGGGGGAGTAGCCACACTGTCCGTATTGAGARGAGGCCTTTGCTTTAAAGGTTAGACCTGCAGTGTCCACTGACGGGCACACGTTAAAAGCTTAATTTCCAGCTCATGACACTGCTACTGGTAGTAGAACCTTTCAAAGGCAGAGTCCCCAGAGGAGACTGTGGGGCACCGCAGTTTTCTCTTTGTTTTACATCCTGGGCATGAAATGAGTGGCTTCGTTTGCCATGTGCTTCCTGATCTTTCACCCTTTCACTCAAAATGAGGAAAAGGCAGCAGTGTCACCTCYCTCCTTGCTGRAGACAYATTCCCAGACACCCGCCCCTACCCCAGTGGAATCCTGAAACCACGAGTGACGTCATAGCCTAGCTTTGCTATATATATACTACATAGTATATATAGCCAGTACACACATACCTATGATAAAGTCTAATTAGGCATAGTAAGAGATTAATAAAACTAATAATAAGTTAGAACAATATGGCAATACACTCTAATAAAGGTAACCTGAATGCTGTCTCACTTGACAAAGCCTATTGTACTTACCTTTTTTTTTCCATAATGATATAAGATGATGCAATGCCTCTATGGAGATCAATGGCACAGACATGGTGACTTGGTATTGGGCTACTGCATTAGAGTCACATGACCACATGCCCTGAATCAGTAGCCAGAGACTAACAAGAAGGCAGTGTGTGCAATGTGGATACACCGGACAAAAGGATAACTCRTGCCTCAGACAATATGGGCCAGGCCAGTGTGAGAATGTATTACGCGCTACTCAGAACAGTGCACAATTTAAGACTTATGAATGATTTATCTGGGGAATTTTCATTTAATAGTTTCAGACTGCAGATGGCTGCAGGTAACTGAGACTGCACTACAAAACTGTCCATGGGATAGGATATTTTATAAACAATAAAACCATAAAATGAGCAACCTCACCATAGAATATTACCGCGGAGGTTCTCCGTTGATGACTGGGACATTATTCGCTGTGGGACAGTTTGTTCACCTTGCGCTCCTTGCTGTGAGGCTTCTAAGTTTCTTTCCCTCTTTTAATTCCTAAGACATGGAATATCTTCACAATACTGAAGATACAGAATCAGATTGAAAAACAGAGAAAACATGGTACACAAATACAATGGAGTAATATTTAGACAGAAAGAAAACCAATCTCTTGTCCTTTGCAGCGAGATGAAAACAAGGCGAACAGAGTGTTAAGTGAAACAAGCTGACTCAGCAAGGGAAGGGAAGGGCGTTCTCTCATGAGCAGAAACTGAAACATTGGCCGTATATGCGAGCGGATTAATATGGGTTGGGAAGGACTTTGGAAAGGGAGGAGTGAGAGGATGGAAGGAAAGCGGTTGGATTTGATCAGTGCACGATTTGCATATGAAAATATCACGCCAAATCCCATCAATATGTACAATTAACATGTGAATAGAAGCAGAGAGCCAAGTAAAGCAGGAAAACGCTTCYRGTTGAGGACTTTATTAACCTTTCCAAAACATCATGCCCTACCGTTTTCTGTCGAACACTCTTCCCAAGCAGGACAGCGGTGCTGCTCTCAAGTATTAAATGTGACCAGACAGCACATGCACCTGTAGCTCCGCAGACATCTAATTTATCCCAGTGACACCGCAGCTTCATCCTCCTGCCGCCGTGACACTCACACTTGACAGAAAGGACTGTTACCAATAGCTYCCCACATCTCATCTGTAATCATAGAATCTGTTGCAGGAGAAGCCACCTTGTGGATTATGTGTGGCCATCCYCRGGCTGGCCTTGTCATTGGCTCTCCAGGGCAAACATCTGGTCCCATGAGAGAGGCAGAGCCCACTGTGGGCAGTGGTCTAAGGGTGGGCAGTTCTCTGATGCAGAAGAGTGTTCACACTCTGTCATCTCCACTGAGAAATGCAAGAATGAGATGAAGGTGTGCTCAAGAGAAGCCAGGGGAAAAAGCAAACACTGGGTACGTGCTAGTCTCTGTACAACGTGTAAGGGACACAGAGTTTCCAGGTGGCCTTACCAGAAAGGTGTGTGTGTGTGTGTGTGTGTGTGTGTATGTGTGTGTGTGTGTGTGTGTACAACACACTAGAATCCAGTAGTAGATGTGACCAATTTCTAGAAAGCACAGTCATGGAAGAAGCTGCTCTCGGGAGCAGAGCATTTTTTCCCCCAAGCAAACAGTTGGTACAGATAGGTTATCTGAAGAGTGACCAGGGAAAAGCTGAGACTGGAGTGGGGTAGCAAGCCAGGGGAGGCGGTAGATGACTTCTTCACTGTAACANCAAGAGGAGTAAAGATCCCATCTCCAAGGCTTCCCCTGTACTTGTGCATAGCAGAGCTGTTATGTCTTGGCAGAGCACCTGTCCTTCATTTCATTTATTTCAGGGTCATGACCTACTACTAAATACATGCGGCCAGCAGAAAGCAGGGGCTGCCATGTCTGATGTTTAGGCTTCTCTACCCTGGAGGCAGCAGAAGAAAGAGAGGAAGGAAGAAGGCTGGGACTTCTTATGCATTGGTGCAGAGAGGCCAGAATGCCCCGTGGATATATGATACCTCCTTGGGGATGAAGATGGCTCCGTGAYAAACTCCATGCTCTTCCAGAGGACCCAGGTTTGAGTCTCAGCACCGACAGATATTATGATCTTTCTTCTATTGCAGGGAGTCGGTGAGTTATTTTCCACTCCTCTTGTAGCTAGCCGTGGCCATGGAACTAGTTTTACCACTGGAATAGAAGCAGAACTTGTATGTCAGTTCTAGGCCTATGTTAAGATCCTYCCTACTCTATGCTTCTTTTCTGATAACCAATCAGAGATGAACAGCTTCAAGGATGAGGTACAACTAAAGGACAATCACATCCACCAAGGAGATAAATGGTACTTCCCCGAACCACTTCATGAAGGAAGTCTGCTCACTAACCAAGAATAGCTGAGCAATGCCATTTTAACCACTTTCTAATTCGGGGAAGCACTGGAATGTTAAATTTTGTTTACTGTAGCTTCTAGTATCGCGTTAACCAACAAACTTGCCTACCAATCATTTTTCAACCCACTACGATCTTATATACTTAATTCTTAAGAAATGGATCTCTGAGGTCAAACATAGTTGTGCATGCCTGTAATTTCAGCGCTCGGAAGGCAGGGGCAGTATGATCACTTCAAGTGTGAAGCTAGAATTGTCTATGTAGAAACTTCCAGGCCAACCAAGGCTATACAGTCAAACACACAGAAATCAAATGAAAAAAAAAAAAGATTTCTATGAAGCCACCGGTGTCTTCATGTTACCTAATTCAATGGATACCGTTTTGATCTATTCTACTTATACCCCAGAGCACAATTGTCTGTACCTTTATTCTTTGGTTTCCAGGACACTATARATTCTTTGAAGTTTCTGTCCCTCTATCTGTTTCTGAGTCCTCTTGATGGAGTTCCAGCTCTGATGCCTACTCTCAGATCTCTACAAATTGGACTTTGACATCCGCCCATGTTGAGTTACCTGGAACTAAATTCATACCACAAACACTGGGGAAACAGGATGGAAAATGACATTAAAACTGCTTTCAGATATCTCAAGGCAGGCGGCCCAGAATGAAATCCTCCTGAGAGAATGTAAAGGAACAAGGGGAACCTGCCAGCACCCTAGCTTTTTCCAGGGACCACCTTGAGGACTGCAGAACAGTGAAAGAAAATGCTGTCCAAACACACTACCAAGTWCATGAGGCAGAAAGAAAAGCAGAAGATGACTTGGATATACAGTAAAATACCAAGGAAGGAGTTATATAGAGAAAAGGATGAGTCCTTGGCTACACAGTAATTAATATGGAAGCAATCTTGGCAACATCACTGGGTAGGCAAAGAATGGCTATTAGAATACTATGAGCAAAACAATTTCCTGCACTCACAAAAGGCTATGCTATATGCAAGCCCTAATAAACCAGGTTAGCAAGGCCTGACTACACTCAGGGAGTCCAGTAGAGATTCTGCAGGGATCACACTAAATAAGTACASGAATGCATCAGCTCTAGGAAAARGGCCGCATTAAGCCTGGCTTTATGCAGCTCAGATAAGCTCGCATGAGTTGAGCTTATCAATAAGGAATTGTAACTTCTTCATATTCTAAAAGTTCATACAACGAAATCTAAAGAGTTACCATTGCATTACAAATATCTGTCATCCAATAAAAAGCATTATACCCAACATCAAAGAAGCAGACAGAGGCTGTTACAGAGATCGACAACTGGTCAAATGCAGAGATAAGTGACTGGGTGTATGTCCRTGTCCTGAACTAGTTGGTACATCTACAATACAACATGGATAYCTAAGGCTCAAATAATCTCAGAGAGATGGGATTTCAAGAGCCACAGGACCAGGCTACCTGCTGGGAAATAGTATCTTCTAGATGTGGCACAAATGCTGCATCTGTGAAATCGCAACAATATGGTTACCTAATCTAGACAGSATAAAAATAAGACTGGTCAACATGGCTGTGTGGATGAGGGGGAATTTTACRAAACCCTCACCTCTGGATGAAGAGCTATAGGCAATCAGTGAAGGACTGCTAAGATGGGAAATCAGTTCTCTCCAGGGATGAGCTCCAATAGGATATTCATTATCCCGATTTGTCACTCCTAAACACAAAATTTGACAACCCAGACAAAACATTCAAATTCATAAGCAATGTTAAATAGACTTAATAGGTGGTGTGTTTGTGTCTCCATGAATAAACAGTAACTATTTGTCTTATCATTGCATTTTGACCAGTTGTGGATCTCTGTAACAACAGCCTTTGTCTGCTTCTTTGATGTCGGGTATAATGTTTTTTATTGGATGACAGATATTCCTAATGTAATGGTAACTCTCTAGATTTCATTGCATGAACTTTTAGAATATGAAGAAGWTACAATTTTARAGTGATTTGGGGAGTGGATGGAAAGAGTTGGGGGAGAAGGAAGGGTCAAAAATAATATAAACACAGTACCTATGTATGAAATTCTCAAAAATTAAAATTATATTTTGTAAATTAAATAATAAGGAAAAGAATAACAAGAATGTTAAGGAAGAAGAGCAAGAATACCATTACAAGTCGGGGAAAGATTAATTTCTACTGCAAATTAACTAGAAGCAGTAACAACCAGAGGATAACAGAGAACCTTTTTATACTACTAATAATTATCAGTCTACAATTAGGTTCATAGAAAAGAAYGATTCAAAGGTAAAGATGTCGCCCAGAAGTTGGGAGAACTCACCCCTAGAACTGCATGAGATGTGCAAAAGAAAAGCTTTCAGGCAGAAATGAAATGAAAGCAGATCTGCCCAAAATACAAAAAAGATCCCAGAAAAGATAAGTATGTGGCTAAGTACGAAAGACATAAGTAACAAAAATGGATTTTGAAAGATAGAGCATCTCTACAGATCCTGCAAATGTTTATAGAAAGTAATAAAACATTTTGTATAACTTTATATAAAATTAAGACAGCCCAGATAAATGTTCAAATTCATAAAAATATGTAAACAATGTCACACTGTTAACTACCAATAAGTTAACTTAGCCAAGTTCACAGAGTTCAGGCTCAAAATACAAAAACCAATTATACGTTTTACAGTTACAAGGACAATTTGAAATTAAGGTGAACCCCCCCCCCGACAAATATGTAGTATACATACAAAAGAGTACAAGACAATACTCTAAAATTATATGATAAGAACAGAATCCTTAGAGGACATAAATCACTGAACACATACAACCTACTAAAAATACACCATAGAAATGAAAGACAAAAAACAACAACAAACAAACAGAGAACTCAAATAAAAGCAGAAATCACAAATCCCCTACCCAAGAAAAAGTTTAGAACCTGATGGCATCATTGGCAAAGTTCTTATCATTAATTAATTAATCTCAGGGCTGGAGAGATGGCTCATCRGTCAACAGTACTTGGTGCTCTTGCAGAGGCCTGAGTTCAGTTCCTAACACTCACACGGCAACACACAACCACCCTTTACTCCAGCTCTAGAATGGCTAATRTTTCCTTCTGACACCCRTGGGCACCAGGCACACATGTGGTACACACATATGCAGACAGAACATTCATATGCTGAAAAWTTTAAAAACCKAATCAAAAGAAATCCATTCCAGTTTTTATCAAACTGTCCCCTCTCCTCTCCCAAGGAGGGGCTGGGAGAGTTGAAGAGGAAGAAMCTTGACCAAACTCACTCTACAAGGCCAGCTTAACCCTAATCCAAAGAATAGGAACAGTAAGAAAACCATAGGACAGTAACACCAAGAACATAGATGCAAACGTTCTCAATGAAACACACTGCAAACCAAATCTAACACACACCAAGAAAAGCATACACTAAGATTATATAGAGTGTACTCCAGAATACAAGCAGCATGCCATGTATGCAAATCAATAAAAGTAATAAAGACAATCCACAACAGCAACAGAATGAAGCTATTGGATCATTTTAATAAATGTAGAAATGTTTTGTTTTATAATGTTCAACATACTCCTGGGACAAAATCAATAAGTGAGCTATTGCAAAAATAGAACACAATAAAGGCCGAGTATGAGAACCTCAC
This sequence comes from Apodemus speciosus, assembly GCA_002335545.1. NCBI lineage: Eukaryota > Metazoa > Chordata > Mammalia > Rodentia > Muridae > Apodemus > Apodemus speciosus. Next base: position 30,189 of record BDUI01010313.1, read on the forward strand.
AACTAACATCATACTTCATGGGAAAATCTGGAAGCCATTTCCTCGAAGATATCTATTTTCATTACGTTTATTCAACACAGAGCAGAAGTCCTAGCGAACCAGGCAAGCGGAAGGGACAGGACAATGAAGTGGGAAAGAGGAATCATACTATCCCTGTCTCTGGGAATGACTGTATGGAAGAGCCACTCCACTAACACCAATTCAACTGCTCAGGAAACCTATGTGCAGTATGAGGATAAGACTGGACCCTTACCTCTAATTATGTGCAAAAATCAACATGAAATAGGTCGGAAGCCTAGGTGTCTGCCCAAACGCTATGAAAAGATAGTGCCAACACTTCAAGGCARCCAAAGTTTGGAGATAAGACCCCAAAACACAGGGACAAAATAGACAAAAAGGGATAATGTCAAACTAAGAACCCCTGTCCACCAAGGGCTGCTATTAACCAAGTGTAAAAGCACAGAACCTCCTGAAGTCAATGTCAAACATAGTTCCCAATGAAATGGTTTTTATCAACACTACRATCTTTTCTGCTATTTAAAAAATTAAAACCAAGAAGACTAGCCACAAACTGCCAGGTTGTACATTTATGTAACAATACTCTTATCTGGAATACAACTTAATAGTAAGAAAAGTCTCCATGAAATAAGGGACTAAAGGATGGGTCACACCACTCTCATTTAACACCATCAGTTGTTGCTACAATAAAATTAGAACCACTACCAGTTCACACCAAGGAGAAAGACTAAGATTAGAAGGGTTGACAAGTGACAACCACTGAGCCATCTTCCTTTAAATTTACTTGAAAATAAACAAAATTTGAATTTTTTTTATACCTCTCATTCCTTATATTTTCAGAATCAAGGCCAACATTCTGAATGGTTTATACTGAATGACCCTGGGTGGTCCTCTCCCACGAGTGTCTCCATCCTGTCTCAGCACTCATTACTCTCCACAACTTGGCTCTGTCTCTCCCTTTTCGAAAAGAAGTAACCTCTTAAAATTCCAGAACTGCTCTTTTCCCAACCAGAATTAATCATTAATTGCTGATCCATGACATTGTCTCATTGTGTGACATGGGCAGTCTACGTGGTCTAATAAGTAGCAAAGTGGTTGGGTCTTGTTTGCTGTGTTTTAGTACTGTGTTGCTGTTTTATAACAACTTTCTTCTAGCTGCACTGCTTACTTATGGACAGCCATAACAACTCCCACAAATAAAATCCAGGCTGAACTCCATGATATCTTTAGCTAACTCACATGCCAACTAAGTTACAGCGCTCTGTATCAGCTGCCTAACCGGATGTTATCAAAATCATCACTGTCAACCGAATTCGCCATCTTCCTAACCATTTCCAGAACTCAGAACTGGATCCGCCATTCACCTACTTCACAATGAAATGAGTGCCCCTCCTCCCAGCCTCTTCTTTGTTCCCCATAGCCAGCTCGACCCGGGTGAACTTGCTACTATTTTGATTCTCTTCCTCCCCATCCTCCCATCTAATCCAAGCGTCATGTCACACTTTGATTGCTGATACGGCTTCCTAACCAATATATTCCACGTGTTTTCTTATCACTAGTAGTGAAATACTGTGCTCTAGTCAAAATAAATCTTTTGATTTTTAGCTACAACGAAGTCACTGTACCTCCCAGATACACTCCACACTGACCCACTAAGTGGCTTGTCTCAGTTACTTATTTACCCATTCATTGATGAATTTTGATACGAGATATAGTAAATATTTATGATCCCATGCCAAACAAAAGTAAGAAGTTTAATAATAATCTACATAACAAGTCTGCTGATGCATGCCTATAATCCCAGCTACACAAAAGTGAAAGGCAGGAGAATCATGAGTTCTAGGCTAGCCTGGATTAGAGAGGGAAGGTCAGCCTGGGCTACAGAGTGAGTCAAGGCCAGTCTAGATAACTCAAAGAGATCCTGTTTCACAATAAGAAGGCTTTTTAACAGTCTTAGGATGTATGTACTTGGTGGTAGAATACTTGTCTAGCATATTCAAGGCCACAAGTTCAATTCCCAGGACCGTAAAATCACCATCAKCACTGTCTTAGACAGGGTTTCTATTCCTGCGCAAACATCATGACCAAGAAGCAAGTTAGGGAGGAAAGGGTTTATTCAGCTTATACTTCCACATTGCTGTTCATCACCAGAAGAAATTAGGACAGGAACCCAAGCAGGTCAGGAAGCAGGAGCTGATACAGAGGCCATGGAGGGGTGTTCCTTACTGGCTCGTTTCCCCTGGCTTGCTCTGCTTGCTTTCTTATAGAACCTAAGACTACCAGCCCAGGGATGGCACCTCCTACAATGGGCTTGGCTCTCAATCCTTGACCACCAATTGAAAAAAAATGCCTTGCAGCTGGATCTCATAGAAGCATTTCCTCAAGGGAGTCTTTTTCCTCTGTGATAGCTCCAGCTTGTGTCAAGTTGACACACAAAACCAGCCAGTACAATCACCTCACATCAATCCCTCCTAGCAACCAGCCCCAGGTAAGCATCACCTTAAATCTTCTCTTCTTCATTCTTTTATGTTACTAATTAAATAGTTTATCATATTTACATAATATACACATGTGTATATGTACACGTATACATATATGTATATGTATCCACAGGTATAATATATTCCTATTCCTATAATGTTTATATATGCTAATATATACATTCTTAAAACATTTGTTTACTGCATAATAATAGAGTCATACATCCCTAAAATAATTTTAGCTCTAGTCTGCTTCAAAATAATAGATTTCTACTGTATGTGCTCTTTTTGGACTTGCTTTTCATTTGTCTTTATATCAAGATTTTAAGGACTTAAGGCTCACTAAGCCTGTCCCATGTCACAGTCATTCTTACAGTTTGACTATTGCATTGCTTCCCACAGATGAAATCAGTCCACTTGCCGCTGCTGTGGCTGAGTATTTGAGAGTATGCCACCTCTGACAGGCATAAATTTGACTGACGCTTCTGTAGAATGCAAAGGGCAAGAACATGGTTCCAGACCTGGTAGGGAAGCCACATAGTTCCATGGAGGAAAATGGAGAGGGAAAGAACACAAGAGACAGGAAGTAAATGGAACCAAATGTACCCTTTGACCAGGACACCAATCCTACAAGAACTACGCCATTCCCACAATTATGACGTCATTCCACTCACGACGGCAGAGGTCTCCTGCTATAACTGCTGCTCAGAGGCCCAATGCGTCATAATGTTACAATGTCAATTTGGTCTGATAGGAGTTTCGTACAAGACCTTGGAGCTATGTGCCATGAATATACCACAGTTTATCAGCTTTCTTATGGATCACCAACCACACTGTACCCTGGTTCCTTTTTTTCTCTTACCTGGCATTGAACTCACTCTGTAGCCCAGGTTGACCTTCACCCTGCAGTCTAGGCTATCCTAGAACCTGCTCTCATAACAGCACTGGTATGAACGTTTCTAAATCTGTCTCCTTGGTCTATATTCCGAGGCACAGGAAAGTATGGCTTAGGAAGTAATCCCTGGCTGGTTGCCAAAGCTTGCCCATCTTCACATTCTCGCCAGAGTCTGCAGGACTTGGTGTTGCTGGCCATTTAATTATCGCCAGTTAAATGTTGTAAAATAATATCATAATCGCTCAGCTGCCAATTGCTTTGGACAAGCCTATGGGTTTGTTTTATCTTTCTTTCAGAGCCTTTTGCTCTTCTTCTCCTCCTTCTCCTTCTCCTTCTCCTTCTCCTTCT
>BDUI01010313.1:34524-47146 GCA_002335545.1 Apodemus speciosus
CTCTTCCTCCTCCTCCTCCTTTTCTTCTTCTTCTTCTTCTTCTTCTTCTTCTTCTTCTTCTTCTTCTTCTTCTTCTTCTTCTTCTTCTTCTTCTTCTTTCTTCTCCTCCTCCTCTTCCTTCTCCTCCTCCTCTTCCTCCTTCTTCTTTTTCCACATTTCCACAAAACTGCTTGCACTTTTTCACTGGTTTATGAGAACCCTTTGTGTACTCTGATTCTAATTCTTTGTACTTTGTGGCTGTTAGAAACCAGTGATCTGTATAGACCTTTTACATCCTACCTGGATGGGATGCCTTTTCCTTCCTACTTCACCTAAGAAACTGCTGCTCATCGTCAGATTTTCCCTCCTCTACCACTCCCTCAGACAGGCCCCTCAAGCTTCTCCAATTTGCTTGAATATTGCCATTTTGTGTTTTCATGGACCCAGGAGATTCTTCCCATTTCTCCAGTTCTAATCTTTATGTGCGTATTCCAGTGATGTTTTGGGGACATGCTTAGAGAGGAAGATGCATCTATATTTTGCTTAAAGTTTAATCTACTACACCTGACATTTTTCCTGGTGCCAGGGATAGAACCAAGGGCCCCACAAATGCTAAGTACATGATCCACCAGTGAGCTACACCCTAGCTCAATAAATATTCTTAGATGAACAAATAAATGCTGCATTTTGCATATGCGTTGTTTCACATCTGTTTAAACTGCAGTCTTGGCCAAGCACTTAACCCATCTTTTTCTCTGCCTCGCACATTCACTGCCTTGCTCCAGTCTCTTACAAAATGCACTTGTGTTTTCTATAAGCAGTCATAGGCCCAATATAAGAAGTTTCTCACATACTTTGAGAAACTTTTAATCTCATGGAAGAAAGGGGGTAAGATAATGAGAACCAAGATCTAAAAGATACCCAAGAAGGTTAGGAGAAATAATCCAGTACCTAGTTTAACAAGGGAGCTAGGATTCTGTCTTAATACATGCCAAGAAGATGGTATGAACAGTGTTTGGTTTTGTGTTCCAAATGCAGTTTGAGTTGATGGGCCTGGAACCCATTTTGGGGGGATGTTCGCAAATGGGAAGTGGCCTCCAGGAAAGGGAGGGCAGACACGCGCAGACCTGTTGCATAGCTCTCTCATCACCTGCAGAACCATCCCTGGCTGCTTCATAGTTAGAATGACCTGGGCATCCCTCCAGCCACACCCCATGCTGCCTGGCGTTGCAGCAGCCAGATCCTCTAGACAGGTCTTTGAGAGACCACTCAGGGCCATCTCTGCCCCTTTTTGCCTTTACATCAGCCCTGATACTGCTGTAAACACGTTTATGGACTCTCCACAGACATTGATTTATAGGTTCTTTCTCATTTGTGTCAAGAAGGTGAAAAAATGGTAGAAAAATATTGTCAAATTCTATTTCTACCAGGGCATCCCTCTGAAGGTGAGCCTAGCTGAGGTGGACAAACTGGCCACCAGAGGTTGACTTTTTTWMYTYMAMYKRAAAAAAAAACATGTCTCGGGTATCTTCACAGTCTCCTTCTCTTTAGGTTGGCAAACGCTTTGACCGTTTTGAAGTATTATTTCCCCCTTTAGGACAATGTACTTGAGTCTGGGTACTTTCTGCTTTGTTTACCCAGTAATCATTTCGGCAAGAGGGATGTGTGCACCTGTTCAACAGGCCCATTAGACTCTGAATTGCTTTTCTCCTGAGCGGAGGCATAGAGGAAAACTAGCCTTGGCACTCAACACGCATTGCAGCAGAAGAGAACATTACAAAGAAGGCCACACAAGATACGATCTCAAGCTGCTCCCTAAGTGGCTGGGGTTGAGAGACAGAGGGCTAGGGTTCCCGAGGGGGAGGGAACCAGCCCAAGGTAAAACTGCCAATCAGTTATGAGTTGGACCTATGATCACAGCTAGCATAAGTGTGTCTCAAGTCACACTGGACTCCATCTTGTTATAGAAAGCAGCAGCTAAGGAAAGATAAGGATGTGAGTAGAGGAAGGAGATGAAATGGCAAGTTTAGAGAGGTCTACATAGCCCTCTCTCCCATCCTAAAGGCTCCCTTTGCATCTTATGACTGGGTGAAGGGATCAAGGAGAAGGCCTCCAATGGGGCTAGTGGAAGGAGGAGTTCAGAGAGACAAAATGGGGGAGAGATGGCAAGATATGCCCGGGCTCTTTGCAGCAAAGAGTTGCTCTTCTGCACAGGACTCACTCTTCCTCCCCATCTCTCTTCTCATAAATTCAAGAACTGTTTGGATTCTTGGAGGAAAGGGATAGACAAATGGCACCTTCTCCTCAGGCCGCCTCCACCCTGATGCTCATGTTGGAAATGGAGAGAACACCCAGACAGGACCATCCAATTGTTTTTGGTTGCTGTGTGTGTGTGTGTGTGTGTGTGTGTGTGTGTGTGTGTGTCCGTTGTTCCAAGTGTCAGAGTCACAGCCCAACACAGAAGCTGCTCCCGGGCCCCGGTGACTTACTTTGTCATCTGCTGCCTCTTGTGCAGGTGCGTGCATTTTGGCTGGAGGTGCTCAGGCAAGGCAATCGCTCTCCCTGTGCCCATACATTATCAGTATTTTTAACATGTGGCTTTCCAAGCAGGTAATGCATTTGCAGAGACAGTGATCTTTCATTGGGAGATTACAATGATTTGTGTTCCCTGTCTAAACTCCGGCATAAATTTCAGAGGCAGCGAGGCATTGGCTTGTGTCAAGAGCTGCTTTTGGAGACATGGCACGCTATCTCTGCAAAGCTCGGGCTCCCGGCCATTTGTCCTGGTTAGGAAATGGCTTTCGAAGTCTTCCTTGTGCCTCACTTTTATTTTCTTCCTTTGAAATTGCTCGTCCAGCCAGTCACACTCAGGCCTCAAGTTGCTCCCTGGGCTGGTCCTAAAGGAAAATCATCAAGCAAATCAGCTGGCTCTCTGGCCCCCTGGCTCCCTGGCTTCACTGAAATTCACAGTGTGGCCAAGTTACTGAAGCTCCTAGGCCTGCTTCCTCACCAGCAAATTGGAAATTGCAATCTCTTCTTCTTGAGGCAAATGGGAGGATTAAACACGGAAGCGTAAATGAGATTCCTCCCACACACCTAGAAAATTGTAGCTGAAACCCATGCAATTGTCCCCAATTACGTGCCTACCTCAGGCCTTCGTTGGACAGTCCCTTCATTACACCCCACTGTTTCCAGATCACTCCGAAATTCCCCAAAGTGTTTGTAAACGAGATGAGTAAGTCTGTCTGCCATGTGCACTAGTCTGCTAGGGCAGATGTAATAAAGCAACATCTGCTGAGAGGCCTGAACAATGGAGACTTATTTCCTTGTAGTTCTGTGAGCTGGGGACTCAAGCTCACAATGTAGGCAGGGCCGGTTTCTTCTGGGAATTTTTTTCCCCATCAGCTTGCAGATGGCTATGTTGTTCCTGCGACTTCGTGTGACACTCTGCCCTGTTAGCCATCTGTGTCTTCTTCGTATTGGGTTAGGGCTCACAAGGCAGCCTTGTTTTTTGACTTTGTCAAGCCTTCAGGGAGTGCATCACCAGGCAGTTGCATACTACGGCATATTTGAATTTGGAAGGAGACTATAGGGAGGCAAATTTATCTGTAGCATCACATGAGAGTTGATGTGTGACTTCAAGGGCAACTCAAAGTCAGAGTATCAGTGAGAGACTCCCCATCACCAAAATCACAGTGTAGTCTGTGTCACAAGAGTGCTATTAAGAATCCTGTCATGGGCATCACCTGCCACTCCCAACTATATAATGGAAAAGCTAAGGAGTAAGAACACAGAAGCGTCTTAAGGTCTCGTCGCAGAAGGTGAGTGTGAGAACCAGAGCSAGAGCGCCATTGTATGGCTCCCAACTACCCCAGGGTAACTATAGACATGGACTGGATAGACACACCACATAACTACAGAAGGCTGTCCCAGGGTGACTCAGTACTACAGACATGGGCTGGAGAGACTGCAAAACTACAGAAGGCTGATGGAGTTGCAGAGCTGTACATCTAAACAGTAAGGAAGAAGAGAGAGAGAGAGAGAGAGAGAGAGAGAGAGAGAGAGAGAGAGAGAGAGAGAACTCTAAACCAGCCTGGACTAACACAGTCTAGATGACCACTGAATGTCTTTTGCTTCATTTTAATGGTATCACTAAATGCATAGTTTTGCAAAATGCTTCCATCATTTTGCATCTGGTACAAGGGCACACCCAAAACCCCACATAAGACAGAAAAGTTGAGTAAACTCCATTTGGGAAAAAAATCCCAACCCATTCCCAGAATTCCTTTCATAGAATTCCCCCTCCTTTTCTTTGTTTGACTCAAGAATCCGTACTCTTCCCCACCCCCACGACCTTCAATCAGCCCAGCTAACCAAAATCCTATATCTCTCTTAAGGAGCCCATACTCACTGCTTGATAAAACTTTCTCCCAGTTCCATATTTTGTCTCACCTCTGAATTCTTTCCCTAATTGTAACAAGAACTCAACTTACTCTCCACCGAAATTCAATGAAATGATTCCTGTGTAGCCCTGGCTGTCCTGGAACTCACTCTGTAGACCTGACTAGCCTCGAACTCAGAAATCTGCCTGCCTCTGCCTCCCAACTGCTGGGACTAAAGGCGTGCGCCACCGCTGCCCAGTGAAGTGATTCCTAATGATATTCTGCTATACTCATAGACCAGTGCCAGTCCAAGTGTCCTCTGAGAGGCCTCACCCAGCAACCRAAGAGAGCAGATGCAGAGACCCACAGGAAAACATTAGGCAGAGCTCTGGGAACCCCACAGAAGAAGGGGAGGAAGGGTTGTAGGATCCAGAGAAGTTGAGGACAGCATGAAAACACAGCCCACAGAATGAATTAAGTGAGGTCAGTAAGGGCTCACCAAGACTGAAACAGATATTGCAAACCCTGTATGGACCTAAACTAGGTCCTTGGCATATATGTTACACATATATGTGCAGGTTGGTATTCTTGTGGGATTCCAACAGTGTGTGTGGGGGGGGTGGGGTGGGGTGGGGATGTCTTTGACTCTTTTGCTTACTCTTGGGATCTCTTTCATCCTACTGGGTTGCTTTGTCCAGCCCTGATGTAAGAGTTTGTGCCGGGTCTTATTGTAAGTTGTCATGCTCTGTTCAATTGATGTCCATGGGAAACCTACTCTTTTCTGAAGAGAAACAGAAGAGGAGAATATCTCGGGGAGAGGGAAGGCAGGTGGGTAACGGGTTAGGGGGAGTGAAGGGAAGGGAAATTATGGTCAGGATTAATGTATAAGAGAAGGATAAATTAAGAAAAAAAAAGAACTTAGAAATAGGGGAAGAGGCCCCAGGGTCTCTCTATCCTTGAGACAACCCAGCCCTCACTTTCCAACAAAACTGTTGATTTAGAAGGGTGTTTGCCAGTTCTACAAACACCATGCTGACAGAGGCAGCTTGGCTCCTGCATCAGATGTGTAGAGAAAGCATGTTATATGTGGGCTGCCTCCTGCGTAGCCATCTCTCTTTGCTTCCTTTTATCTGACACAGTAAATGTCACTCACCAAGTGACCTCTGAAAGATAGTGCTGATGACTTGAGAAGTTTCCCCATGCTAAACTTAACTGAACCATTTCCCTGCAACTTAGATCTGTTAAATAGAAGATCCTTTGTACCTACCCTGTCAAATGCAAACATTGCAAAGAAACAATGGATAAAAGAGAACATTTGTGCTGTCTGCACACACTCAGGAAGAAGATAACTTAACTGGTGACCTCAATGGACCAAGAAGCCGACCATGAAAATTCAGGGCTAACAGAGATTTACATCAAAGCTCCTGGGGGAAAATGGTACCAGTAAGCCAATGGAGTTTACCCCCACCTGACTCTGGGGATCATGGCCACTTTGTGTGTTTCCAAGCAGAATGTGCACAAGTATATCTACATATAGACAGTTAGACTGACATGATTGATTAATAGATAGGTGATAGAGATGATAAATAGATGTGGTAGATGAATGATAGACAGATGACAGAAAGATAGATGATAGATGAGATAGAAAGACATATGATAGTTGATAGATAGATGTGAAAGATAGATAAAATAGATGTGATAAATGGTAAAAAGGCAGGTAGGCAGGCAAGCAGTCAGGCAGGCAGGCAGACAGACAGACAGACTGACTGACAGACTGACTGACTGACTGACTGATTGATTGATTGATTGATTGATTATAGATAGAACTCTATTCTGACACTATTTACTCCAACATTCCCCACTGTTTTTGAGTCATAAGAGTGAATATGTATTTTGGAGACAGAAACTAATGGTTTTCCTGAGTTAAGTGGGAAGCAGCAGTAGACCAGAAGAGCAAGTTCTGGGTCCACCACTCCAGGTATTTTACCCTGACACTGGTCAAGCCTCTTTCTTTTCTAAAGTTAGGGTCTCACTATGTAACCCAGACTCTCCTTGAACTCACAGTCCCCCTATTTTAGCCTCCAGAGGTAGGGGCGATTACAGGTTTGTGCTACTATGCCCACTGGCCAAGCCCCTTAACTTCCTATTTCCAGCTTCTCAGAGGCTGATGGTATTTTGAAAAGTGTGGCTTAAAGGTCAGAGAGACCTCATCTAAATCACCTATAAAGTAAGTGACCTTGAAGTTATCTGTCATCCTCTCTAAGAGGCTCTCGCCAGGACTATAAACAAAGATGGTGATGTCTACTGACCTCTTAAGGGGCTGTATAAGACAATGAGGTCACGCATGCACAGGTACCTATAATCTTACCTGGCATTTGGCTTATCTTCTTGCATGGAGCAGCCAAAAGGGATGGTTGGTTACAACCAATGTCTGAGGCTCCATGTACCAGATATGGTGCTAGAACCACTGCCTGTCCCAGTTACCCTCAATATAAAGTCCCATTCTCCTTCGTTTCTGTTCTCCCTCCTCTGGGACCAGGCAGAGTCTGCAAAGACAGAGACTCAGGGGTCACAAATCACCAGCTCAAGCTCCTGGGAAGAATAGAAGCTGGTTTTCTGACTGTGGCCAGGCAGCTGGTGCTTCCCCCAGGGCCAGCTTTGTACCATCAGCATCTCTTCCACAGCTAGGTACTTTCTCAACTTAGTTTCTGCAGGCTCTATGTCATGGAAGCAGGCCCAGCATCTCTAAATGTGACTTCATCTTCTTAATGTTCCCTGTGGGCACATCAGCCTTCAGTGAGGCTGGATGAGAGCCTAAAGTGGAAGAAGAGACTGGAGAGAGGGAGGAGAGAAGGTCAGTTGGATGGGGAAAGATAGGTCCTGTGCAGTACTCAACCCCAAAGCAGCAGCCTAGGGTCAAGATGTTGCCTTCCTGGGAGTCAGCACCTAGGAAGAAGCCAGCATTCCAAACTGTTGATGATGGGATAAAACCCAGACCCGAAGACACGTCAAAGATTTGTCACAGTTGACCTCACTAACTCCATCTCTCGTTTTATTACATTTCTCTGTGCCTCTGTTGGCCTGCCAAAATCAGCTAAACAGCCCTCCATCATGATTCTCCAGTAACCTATCAGTACCTCCAAAGCAGAGACTGCTTAATGCTTAGTTCCAAGCGCTTTGAAACTTACAATGAAATCGCTCCATAACCATTTGCTAATTTGATTAAAGACAGCATGCCCRCTAGTGCTCTGCCCCTGTTCCTGTTAAGACTCCCAGGTTCCTTGAGACACTAAGATCAGGTCAAAGCCGTTCTTTTCATCGCCTTTTACTGTAAGGGTTAACTGCGTGTCCCAGAAGGAGACTGAAGAAGGGAGATTCTTCAGGGCCTCCTATGTTATGTTTGTTATGTACCGGTCCAGGATTTGAGCCAGAGCATCGTTCACTCCAAAGGTCTTCCCAGAAGTTTAAGCACAGTAATGCTGCCACCAGAGCTAGGGCCAGGAAAGACTTGTGTTGCAGGTAGGAAATTTTTTTTATTGGATATATTCTTTATTTACATTTCATTTCCCTTTTCCTAGTTTCCCCGCCCCACCCCATGTCCCATATGTCTTTTTCCCTCCCCCTGTTCCCCTATTCACCCCTTCCCACTTCCCTGTTCTGGTATTCCCCTGTACTGCCACATTGGGCCTTTCCAGAACCTGGGTCCACTTTTTCCTTCTTGTCGGACAGCATTTGGTAGGTGGATTGTGTCTATGGTGTTCCAAGATTCTAGGCTAATATCCACTTATCAGTGAGTGCATGCCATGGGTATTCTTAAGAACCCAGTTCTTTTGAGACTGGGTTACTTCACTCAGTATGATGCTCTCCAGCTCCATCCATTTCTCTAAGAATTTCATGAATTCATTGTTTCTAATGGCTGAATAGTATTCCATTGTGTTTATATATCACATTTTTTTGTATCCATTCTTCTGTTGAGGGACACCTGGGTTCTTTCCAGTTTCTGGCTATTATAAATAAGGCTGCTATGAACATTGTGGAGCATGTATCCTTATTGCATGCTGGGGAATCTTCTGGATATATGCCCAGGAGTGGTATGGCTGGGTCCTCTGGAAGTATCGTGTCCAGTTTTCTGAGGATCCTTGGTAGGAAATAGTTTAAGAGCAACCCCAATTAACACCAGGAAGCTATAAAAAGTAAGAAATAAACTTGGAGACTCTAAAAGTCTCCATGTAAGGTTTTCCCCAGATTGTACCCGCCTACCATTTGGTCTTTCAAAAACAAAAAGAAAGAAGAGAGAGAGAGAGAGAGAGAGAGAGAGAGAGAGAGAGAGAGAGAGAGAGAGAGAGAACAGGCAATTGGTCCCTACCATGTTTTCTGTTTCAACATGAAGTTCAAAACAATCACTAAATAGAGACTGGCCCTCATTCATGAACTATCACATGGATATGAACAACATAACTAAGGAAATCTGCTTCTTATTCAATGGCCCAGACACACAAATGACAATGGAAGACTGTCCCTCTGTCCCCCACCCCCATCACTCTGCACTAAAGTGGACTGAAGAGACTCCAGGTAACTTCTCAGGAAGAAAAAAAGGAGATATTGCTTTAAGACAGCACATAAATCAACACCCAACCCATGAATTCCTGTTCCACCACACCCTTGCGGAAGAAAGCTTTGATCAGTATCTACTCCAAGAAGGGGAGGGGTGAGGAGGAAGGAAGGGAACCCTTGGTAAACAGTATTATTAACCCATAGGCTGGTGATAAATCAGGGCGGGAAGGTGACCTCAGCGGGCTGGAGTAATCCTGCATGTCGAGATGAATTTATGAGGCCAATTTTATTGGCCTGCGTGACCCAGGCTCCCTGGAGATGCCTCGGTAACAAATGCAATCCACTTTGTTTATGAGCTGGATGTAGTACCAGCTATGGGATAAGACACATCACCTAACTACCTCTCTGAAAGGGCACCCTGAGCATGGCTCCTGAAAGCATCGTTCCCAGCCTTATGCTGTCCCTCCCTTGAGAGTCAGGCAGGCCTGCTGAGGACTTCACATCTCCAGCCATCCTGGACTCTCTGGTCTCTACCTTCTGAGGCAGCGTAGCAAGACTTACCCCCTCTAGGTATGTTTCATCCCCGTAGAAAAAAGAATTTGGGGACCGAGGGGTTTCTAAGTGGGGAGTACTAGAAGTGTTCGGAGGAGAAAACCTGTTCACTGCAGGACTGGTCGGTGGCCCTGATCTCAGCTACTGGTCGCCATTTTTTCCTCCCCATTTCCAGATTAACTAAAACTGTCCTGTCTAAACACTCTCACATGGCAACTACTGGTCAATGATGTCGAAGGTCCGTCCCTGTACACAGACATCTCAGAGGTGTGTATAATGAGCTGGTCCATGACCATCCACATACTAAGAGCACAGAAGCTGACAATTCTTACTACTGGCGGCCAGAGGGACCTGGGATTCAGCTAATACCATCCCACTGGGAGGAGGCAGCGAGAATCACCAAGGTCCTCCGTGAGAGGCCCTAGCTCATACCCGGCCTTCACCTGCTCTCTGCTGGTTCCAAGAGCTTGGCGGAAGGCGTTGAAGTCTATTTGACTGTCCCTGTCATCATAAGGTTTACGGATGGTTAATTTATTCTTTATAGCACAGCCATTGATGGCTGTTAAATCACAAATGAGAGCCAATAAAGGGTGAATTGCAGCTGAAATTACACTGTTTATATGACAGCAGAGTGCCGGCTAAAAGATTCATATGCTGCTGATGAAGTATGTTATAAATTTTAATTACCATAGTTTGTACAAATGACATGTTTGAAATGCTATTGAGTAATGTGACCCTGATAATGAAACTATAAAATAAATCATTAACTTTCTGAATGAGCTTTTTTATTTCAGTGCTGCAGAGAGTAAACTTTTCCGTTTATCCCGGATCAGTCTTTCTACGTACCCCACCCCCATCTTGTGCCTGGGGGCCTCGCAGTCTTCTCTTCACTCATGCTGGAACAGAGGAGTTACAGGAAGCCTCGTGGCAGGACTGATGCCCAACACACAGCTCAGGACAAGGTGAGAAGCAGCTGGGAATAAACCTGAAATAACCCAGTTAAGGTTCGCACCTGCTGGAAGACTGTTGAGCCACAGACCCTCTTAAGACCCACCTTTTAGCTACTGGGCACCAACGCTGATCTGCCAGCAGCAGCACCCACAGTCAAGGCCTACAAGGCTCAAACTCTATGTGGGTGTTGAACTATGCAGAAGGCTCATAAGGAAGCTGGTCAATTTTCCTGGTCCACAGCCAGACTACAAGTACAGAAGAGACTAGGCAAGCAGCCACTGAACAGCCTTTCTATTGTCAAAGCATCCTATTTCAAAATCCTGTTCCAGGCATTATTAATTTGCCCACAGCCATGMTCCTAAGGTGCAATGTCCCTGTGGGGTTTCAGTTGGGGCATTGTGCTGTTGATTGTTGGAATAGAAGGTTCCTTGTGTTGAGAGAGTCTAAGGCTCAGGCTGGCCTCCGATTAATCGTCCTCCTGCCTCAACCTCCCAACTGCTAGAATCACAGGYATGTGCCACCAAGCCTGGCTAAATCACTGTGATTAAATACATTTTACAGATAAATCCTGGAGCTCCAGGTCAGGCCTAGAAAACAGAACCATCAAYGGTCATTTAGGGCAGTCCTATACTCCCAGAGCCACTCGCCAAACCTCTCAAATGGCAATGTGTCTCTCAGCCCTGAAGGACAGGAATCACATTGTTTAGGTTGAGCCAAGACAAAGTTTAGCACATCAAGAAAAATGAAATGCCCTTTAGCATGAAAGGCCTCCCATGCGAAAGAAGGGAACAGTGGAAGAAAACATGGAAGAAGAGGTTTAACTCTTTGTCTTAGTGAGGGTTTCCATTGTTGTGAAGAGGCACCGTGACCATGACAACTCTTATACAGGAAAGCTTTCAATTGGGGCTGCTTACAGTCCAGATGTTTAGTACATTATCAGTATGGTGGAAAACATGACTGACTGATGCTGGAGAGAAGCTGAGAGTTCTACATCTAGATCTGCAGGCAGGAGGAAGAGAGAGTGACACTGGGCCTGGCTTGAGCATCTGACACCTCAAAACCCAACCCCTGTGACACTTCTCCTCCAACAAGCCCACAGTTCCTAGTCCCTGTCAAGCAGTCCCRCTTTCTAATGACCAAGCATTGAAATCTATGAGCCAGTTSRGACCATTCCTATTCAAACAACTCCATACTWGGATATGCATAAATTCYAGAAGAAAATATGAATTCTRTAAAYGTCCCTAGAKATTTKTCACTCATCCAGCCCARCCATGTCAGGATATRCCTAAATGGAAGGTCAGTGAGGTGGTGGCAGAGGAGATTGTCACCCACATAACCAGGCTAAACAAGAGGGGCCAAATGGGAATTTTCCATTTCCATGAGCACAGTATCCCATGATAAGCTCTGGGCAGACTGTGTCATGTAGTTGATGATGGGTATCCTCTGATTCTGTTTTTGAGAAAGGTCTCCAGGTATCTCTTCCCTGTACAGACAGGCTGCAGTCTACCAGGACTCATGGAAAAAATTGCTACAGCATTCCCTCTGCATCAAAAATGAACTGCCCTCTGAAGTGTGCCTCATGGACAGAGTCAAGCTCCAAAGGCACACCGTGGGTTTCCTTGCACATGGGGTGCTGTACAGTGGACATCTGCAAAGGACAATGTGGCCTGATAACAGGCACTGTTGTTTCCAAAGGCATCTAGTACATCAGAGGCCTTCCTTCAACTACTAGGTGACAGAAGAGAAGGGACACTGAGTGCCACCTTCCCTACCATGGATGCGTAGATGTGCTTTGTCATTGATCACAGAGCATGCAGGTGGCTGGAGAGAGGTATCTGAGTACATTTTATAAACAAGCCGAGAAACCTGTGATGTAACAGGGTATTTGATTTTGGTATGGAATTGTTACTACATTTCAAAGGCCTGATGGTGGTCTTTAAATTACCCTTTTCAGGTCTGTAATAAAAAACAGATGGAAAGATGTTAGCTCCCCTGGCTTATTACAAAATAACCCAAGGTACGGGCAGAGTGAGGGGCATTGGATGAAATGAATAAATCAGGAGTTGGTATTTCTAAACCCAGAAATGGGTACATGAGAAGAGGGGCCAGTGGACTATTCCTCTATACATGCTTCAAATAGCCCTTAATAAAGAAAATTTAAAACTAATCATCTAGACTTCCAGGGTCTGTTGTTCAATACATTT
>BDUI01010313.1:55798-66701 GCA_002335545.1 Apodemus speciosus
TGCTTGCTTGCTTGTTTCTTTGTTCTTTAAAAAGGGAATTGGTCTTCCTTCACTTCTGTCTACTGGGTCTTCCAGAATCTGCCACGGTTTTCCTGATTCTTTCCCTTCGTCCACTCTGAACTTAGTTCCATCTAAGTACAGGCAGGAGGCATTTGTAACAGGTCAGGGGTTGTGCTAAGTGCTAGAACTACAAAGAAGATCCCAGCTTTTCTGCCTTGAGGTGGCTGGGCTGACAAATCAAGGACGGCAGGCTAGGGGTTGAGGGAACGGCAGCCAGGGAGGGAGGCGGCAGCATCACAGGGCCAGCAGTGGACACAAACTGCTGTTTCTGCCTAGCGAGAAGAGACACTTCGAACTCCTTTACCAATGCGTAGGAGGGGAAAGGAGAAGAGGGAAAGGAAGGAGGGGAAAAGAAGGGAAAAAAAAGAAAGAATGGCTCCTCTTAGGTAGACTAACTCCAAAATTTGCTCCAAAAATAATCACAAAGGTCATATGAACAAGTTTTCATAGCCCGTTAAAGGGTAAAGGCCAACACTTTGGGCTTAGAAAGTGTTAACMYTGCCCTTGGGTTTTCATGGACTGAGAGAGGATGTTCCAGGATGGAGAAGAAAGAAAGAAAAGCCCAGGGAAGGAGAGATAAAAATGCAGACRATGCTAAGGCCTATGAAAGTATGACACCAACCTGAGACCACCCTCCTCTTGGAAGATCCAAAAGGAGAAGCAYCAATTCACTCCTTAGAGAGCCAGCGGTCCTGGCGTCACACCTTAAAGCTGGGGACATTTGTGAAAATAAAGGAGCCCAGAAACTCAGCTCGGACAATCATGTAGTTGACCGCCGGGATTGGTCAGGGGCATCTCAGCGCAGCTCCTTCTCCCTCCTTCGAAATCCCAGCAAGCAGCCCTGCCCCTTGTTAGTGGCATCTCAGGCCGCCATCCTGAGTGGGACTCACAGGGTCAGGATGAGGATTCCTTCCTTAGATGGTTTGTTTTGCCGACAGAACATTATCATTTCTGAGATCATTTTGCTTCATGGCTTTTAAAAAAAATCATTGCTGTGTTTTTATGGTCATTATAGCTACGTTGGGTCCCCTAAGTCTTCTTGGCTTGCAGCGTCAGTTTGTGACCAAGGATGACACTGACCACTTTTCGTTTTCAGTCCCAAGAGACAATCAGCTAGAATCCTGTTACAGTGGCCCATGCCAGGAAAGACAGAGGTTTTTTTTTTTTGTATTGGGGTCCATTCTGTTCAGAGGAGGGCACCGAGGCATTCTCCAGGGCTCAGAGTTCTTCTGAGTTCTTGCAGTCCTCTGGTTAATGTAGGTGGAGGGGGTGAGAGGTCACAGCTAAATTTCCATCCAGCAGGTCTGACAGGTACATAGCATGTAGCAAGACTAAAAGCCCCAATTCCACTCCTTAATTAAAAACATTTTTCATTCCAAACCTATAAAAGGCAGATGTGCCGCATTCCCCCAACCACAGATCGCTGCTCTATATTGAGTTCTGCGGCTCCCAATTCTTCTTTCCCAGAGCTTGGAAATATAAGGCCATCAAAGCACAGCGTTGTGGTGCTCCTTCCTCCGCCTCCTCACCCCCTCCRCTTCCCCTTTTGCGGAGAAACGCTCATTTCCATCTTTGCAGGGGTTATGTGTGTAAGCCGCCTGTGGCACCTCGTTGCTGAAATGGAGTGGGACGGCCACGGCAGCCATCTTCCCAGATAGACAGGAGGCGGGGCTGATGGTTCATTGTTCTCAAGTGCCTTTTAACCTGGCCAGGAGAAAAATAACAAGAAGCAGCTTAGGCAGCAGTAGTCCTGACTTAATCGGCCTCTGACTGTGGCTGACTTTGGTTCTCCCTAGCTGTAGCACCTAGAAGGCATCTCGTTGGAAGACAGATACCGGTTTATGATGTTTTCCTGCCTTCGCTTATCAAATGTCTGCAGTTATGACATTCTGTTTGGTTCTGGGGTTCAGAAAGTCACAAATTRCGCCCACTGGGTAGCACATGCCTGTGATCCGGGTACTCTAGAGGCTAAGGCAGCAGGATCATGATTTTAAGGCTATCCTGGGTTATATAATAAAANAAAAAAAAAAAAAGCCCTTGCTTTTGTGAGTAATATCTAATACAATCAATAAACTTGAAAGAAAAGGGAGCCCAAAGCGCCCACAAGACACTTTTAAGATTTAATTGTTCCACAGAATTTTAAGTAAGTAGTAGAAAGAAAGTGAATTGCATGAAACCAAATATTTTGCTTCGGGCTTCTAATTCATCTCAGTTGGCAGTTCCCAGGGGCTAGTGCCAGAGCAGTAGAGCCGGGGACTTTCCAGAGCAGACAAAGAGTGTACTTCATACACCCTAGAGAGCCTCCCCGTCTCTTTGAAATGGGGATAGTTCATCAAAGTCTTGCTTGTCATGAAATTACTGGGATTCAAGGATGTAGCTGGCTGAGCAGGTTAAAAGAAAACATTTTGCTAAACCAAGGGCGCACGCTCTTGCTAAAATTTAGCAATTTAAAAAAAAAAAAAAACCAATCAGGGCAAGGGGCAGTTCTAGAGAAATGTGAGTAAAGTCCTTGCAGCCCAAGTGTGAGGACCTGAATTTAGGTCCCCAGCACAAAGAATGGTGATATGTGTGTACAACCAGTGTTCAGGCGGTAGACATGGGCTGATCCCAGGAGCTCCTGGCCAATTAGTTCAGTCAAGTCAGCCAGTTTCAGATAGGCGAACRAGCCTCTCTCAAAAACTAGTGTGGAGAGCAAGAGAGGAAGATACTCAAAGACAACCTATGAGCTCCAGATGCATGCACACACACATATGCATGCAGGCATAGGCACACACATATGCATGCACACATGCACATATGCATGCAGGTATAGGCACACACTTATAACACACACAGACTTACAGGCATATAGGGATGCACACACTCACACACATTTACACCACGTATGTACACACAAATGAATTTTTTTAAAGAAATCGTGGGAACAGTTCCAAAAAAATGGCAAGGTTTTAAGAGATGAGAAGATGGTACACTCAAAGAAGGGTTGAATCCAGATACTATCAGGAACCAAAAAGAAGTGGCCATTGCTCCCTGGAAGTTTCAGTGTAGAGGCCTCAGGATGTTTCTTGCATGCTGTTAATGAAGCATGTCTGGTTCCTCTCAGCTAGACCACCCAGGATAAGAGGAACCCCTCAGTTACTTGGGAAATCCTGCCTGAATACTCCACAGACACACAGATGGAGCACAGGCCACATTCCTCATGTCTCATCACTGTAAAAGCCTTTATCTCTCCTGACCACAGGTGTCAGAAGGCCAGAAGATATTTGACCATAAGGAAAGATTCACTGTTGTCTTTCGAAGGCTGCTGTTGGTGAGGAGGTTTAGAAGGGGTAAAGGAGATGGGACAGGTCAGTGGGTGCTGCTTAGGCCTAAGAACAGTGGGGATTGGGAGTTGGTAGACTTGGCACAGCCTCTAGGCTGGAGAAATAATCTCCTTCAAGCCTCAGGAAACTAATGTATTCTTTCTAGGCCTCTGCTTCTTTTCCTGCAAACAGAAAACAATAACACAGAGTTACTGTGTTGAATATAGAAAAATCATGTGCAGATTATAACTGGGGCCTGCGCTTGGCACTTAGTAGGTGCTCACNCGCCCACTGGGTAGCACATGCCTGTGATCCGGGTACTCTAGAGGCTAAGGCAGCAGGATCATGATTTTAAGGCTATCCTGGGTTATATAATAAAACCTCAGCTTTAATTTTTGTCCCCCAACGATCTGGAGGCATAACTCATAAATAAGAATGTTTGTAGTAAAATAGCAATTTTACTACAGTAAAATAAGTAAAGAGAGGGAGAAGGAAAGAAAGAAGTTCCAAATTAAATTCAAATTTTTCTGCCCGTGTTTATTGGTTGTTACAGGTTGGGTCTTGCTTGTCTCCCAATAACTGTCAATGAATAAAAGGTTTGATTCCTGGCCTAGAGACCTATTAGAGGGAGTGAAATTTATGTTTTTATTTTTTGAATATTTTTTTTTATTTATTCACTTTACATCCTGTTCATTGCCTTCCTCCAGGTCACCCGCTCCCACAATCTTCCCCCCCATATCCCCCTCCCCTTCTCCTCTGAGCTGGTGGTGGGGGCCCCTGGGTACCCTCCCTCCTACTCTGGCACATCAAGTCTCTGTGGGGCTAGGCACATTTTCTCCCACTGAGGTCAGATAAGGCAGCCCAGCTAGAACCTATCCCACAGACAGGCACCAGCTTTTGGGATAGCCCCTGCTCCAGTTGTTCAGGACCCACATGAAGACCAAGTTGCACATCTGCTACAGATGTGCAGAGAGGCCTAGGTTCAGCCCATGTATGTTCTTTGGGTGGTGGTTCAGTCTCTGAGAGCATTAAGGGTCTAGGTTAGTTGACTCTGTTGGGCTTGCTATGGAGTTCCTATCTCCTTCAGACTTGAAATCCTTCCTTCTATTCTTCTATAGGAGTCCCTAGGCTCCACCCATTGTTTAGCTGTGGGTGTCTACATCTATCTAAATCAGTGGTTGGGTGGAGCCTTTCAAAGGACAACCATGGTAGACTTCTCAAGACCCATCTATACCACTCCTATGTGTAAACCCAAAAGATGTTCCACCATCCCACAAGGACACTTGCTCAACTATGTTTGTAGCAGCTTTATTCATAGTAGCCAGACACTGGAAACAGCCCAGATGTACCTCAACTGAAGAATGGATAAAGAAAATATGGTACATCTACACAATGGAATATTATCCAGCTATTAAAAACAAAGACATCATGAATTTTGCAGGCAAGTGGATAGATCTTGANAATAACTAATAATTGCAAGCTTGAAGGCAATAGAGGGAAACTTCTGGACCAGGATCAGTGGCCTTAACTGTGATAAGGTTCTTGTTGCCAGCTTGGAAAGGCCTCCAGTATGGATCGATGAACCTTCCCATACATATCTCACTTATAACTCCRTCCARCGGAGTGTCCATGTCCAAACTTGGTCCTGCAGCCTTTCTAGAAGCTGGATTTGATAGAACATTATGGCAGTAGTCCAGCCCTCCATGGATGCCACAGCTTGATACAGAGRGAAAAAATGTCCTGTGATACAGAAGAAAAACCTAAAAATACATCAGGAAAAAAAATGCCACCGCTGGGTGCCCAGAGATCCAGTCATAGGATCAAAACTGAGTTTCTGACCAGCCCCCCAAACTCTTTCCAATTTCACACAATTAACATGGCCTTCGCTAAAGTCATGTAGCAAATGGTCTGCAGGCCCAGCCCCGTGGTCCACACCGTGGTACTTACACTCGTAGGTCACATATCGCAAAACACTGTGTGGGTGTGGCACGTGGGTGGGTCTGTCATGGAAGTAGGAGAGGAGATACTTGTAGAGTGTGTGTTCCCTGTTCAGAAAAGTGGCAGCTTTCTGATTTCTGCTATTTCTGTAGTTCACATCCTTCGTGTCCCCAAGAAGGACCAAGTAACAAAGATTGGTCTCCATTTTATGGTCTTTTGTGAGGTACTGGAACCTTTCGGAGGTGGGACCTTGTGGAAGGATGTTAGGCCATTGTGTGTGCTCTTTAAGGGGATAATGTGCCCCACAACAACTTTTTTCTTTTCTTTTTTTCTTTTCTTTTCTTTTCTTTTCTTTTCTTTTCTTTCTTTCTTTTTTCTTTTTCTTTTTCTTTTTTCTTTTTTTTTTGGTTTTTCGAGACAGGGTTTCTCTGTGTAGCCCTGGTTGTCCTGGAACTCACTCTGTAGACCAGGCAGACCTCGAACTCAGAAATCTTCCTTCCTCTGCCTCCCAAATGCTGGGATTAAAGGCGTGGGCCACCACTGCCAGGCAAAAATTCATTTATTATTATATGTAAGTACACTGTAGCTGTCTTCAGAAATACCAGAAGAGGGCGTCAGATCTCATTACAGNTTTGCAGGCAAGTGGATAGATCTTGAGAATATCATCCTGAGTGAGGTAACCCAGTCCCGAAAGGACATGTAGGGTACGTACTCACTGATAAGTGATATTAGCCAGAAAATACAGGATACCCACACTACACTCCACAGACCCGAAGAAGCTAAACAAGAAGGAAAGCGCAAGGAAAGACACTTGAATCTCACTTAGATGGGAGAGTAAAATAATCATAAGAGGAAGATGGAGAGAGGAACCGGATGGGAGAGGGGATGGGAAGGAGAATGGGAGGGTTTGGAATCCGGTGTGGGGAGGGACAGGAGAGATGGCCAGCTGGCCRTGAGAATGAATGGAAATCTGCAACTGACAGGGAGGAGGAGGAGGTGGGAGCATCTCCAGGAGGACACAGAGACATGAGATGAGGGAGGCAAGGTACCCAAGAATCAGTGGGGGTGATCTTAGTTGTGACTCACAGCATTGAGGATACGGAACTTGGAGAGGCCACCTCCTGTCTCTACACAGGAACCCCAGCGGAGCAATAGAGACACCAACCCACCCACAAAACTTTCAAAATATATCCTGTCTACAAGAAATGCAGGGATGGGGGGATGGAGCAGGGAGTGGAATTTTTAACAGGTGYGTCTAGTTGAGGGGGGAGAGATTGCTGGGGGCCTTGGCATCCAAGGAGATGTGGTACCCACCCCTTCTTTCTCTCCTTGTTGGTTAGTGGGAGGCAAGCATCTCCCCCAGCTGTGTGCTTCTGCCATGTGTGAGCATCATCTCAAAGATCCAAGGCAACGGGGCCAGCCACTCATGGACGGAAATATCAAAACTGTAAGCCAAGATCAATTGTTCGTTGCTTCTTAACTCAATCACCCCAGGTGACAAACACCCTGTTAAAGCAGCTGTCAGCCCCAGCACGTGCAGAGGAAGAAAAGGTCCTCACTGYTGACCAGCTGACTTCATAAAGGTAATTGAGCCTCACTGGCTGGGCGTCTTCCAGTGATAGCCTTGGCTACTGAAGGGCGGGACTACCAAGACATCCTTCATTTCTTTCTCCACTGGGCATGCCCAGTGCCCTCAATTCAAGCACACCTTCGAGGTTCTTAATCCCTGGATGCAAGGTTTTCCATGCTGCAGTTTGGGTACTCAGCCAAGACTTTATAGACTGTCTCTTTCTGGGTTTCAACCAAATGTTGTTATTAAATGTTTAAAGGGATAAAAAAAAAAAAAAGCCCTTGCTTTTGTGAGTAATATCTAATACAATCAATAAACTTGAAAGAAAAGGGAGCCCAAAGCGCCCACAAGACACTTTTAAGATTTAATTGTTCCACAGAATTTTAAGTAAGTAGTAGAAAGAAAGTGAATTGCATGAAACCAAATATTTTGCTTCGGGYTTCTAATTCATCTCAGTTGGCAGTTCCCAGGGGCTAGTGCCAGAGCAGTAGAGCCGGGGACTTTCCAGAGCAGACAAAGAGTGTACTTCATACACCCTAGAGAGCCTCCCCGTCTCTTTGAAATGGGGATAGTTCATCAAAGTCTTGCTTGTCATGAAATTACTGGGATTCAAGGATGTAGCTGGCTGAGCAGGTTAAAAGAAAACATTTTGCTAAACCAAGGGCGCACGCTCTTGCTAAAATTTAGCAATTNTGGGCCACCACTGCCAGGCAAAAATTCATTTATTATTATATGTAAGTACACTGTAGCTGTCTTCAGAAATACCAGAAGAGGGCGTCAGATCTCATTACAGGTGGTTGCGAGCCACCATGTGGTTGCTGGGATTTGAACTCAGGACCTTTGCAAGAACAATCAGTGCTCTTAACTGCTGAACCATCTCACCAGCCCCACAACAACTTCTTGACATTCATTGAAACATTCATGTTTGCTTGGAGGCTGCCATGAAGCCAACACCTTCCCCTCCTGCATGTCCTCACCATAGCAGGCTGCCTCCCCACAGACCCCCAATGACCCGAATCTCAAAACCCCGGACTGCAAGAGTGACAATAAACCTTCCCTCCGAATAAGTTCCGTGCCTCGGGTATTTTGTTACAGTCTAAAACAGTTCCTCTTCAATAACACTGAGGTTGAGCCAACCCATATAACTAACCACACTTTCAACTCTGGAACACAGGAAAAGCACAAAGGGAAGACAGCCACCATGCTAGCTAGAGCTCCCTTCTCACGTCTGGCCTTAGAATTTAGCCTGCCCAGTCTGATGACGGCAGAAGGTTACATTGTGGGGGATGGCATTCCTCCAGGTAGGGGTTAATTGTCCTGATGTCACCCTGAATGAACGAGGGTTGCCGACATAGCCACAGCCATATCACAGACCCCAATGCCCCACACCCATGAAAATGGCAAAGCCTCCCTCTGCTCTAAGTGCTAATGYCGAGGTTGCATGGTGAAGGTCTACGCAGGAACTATCAATCATAGCTTCCTCTTCCAGGATGACTGCACTCTGAGACTGTGTCCTTCCTTTCATCCTTCCCGAGACTGCCTAAGAAGATGAGTTAAACCTGCCTCCTTGCCCAGCTGTGCACAACAAACCATGCCTCCTTGTTTCAGGTGTTTAAGCACCGGTGAGTTTCTGGGTTCCTGTGGATGAAGCAGCTCTGGCCAAACGCAGCAGATCCCAGCTTTTCTGTCCGTGTGTCTGTCCATTCCTCATCCTTTCATCACCGCAGTCTAGGACCACGCCATGAAGGGCACAGTACTTCGGAATTAGACAAGTTGTACTACAAAAGGTCAAGAGGGCTCATAGAGGGTCTGTATCTAACTGTAACTCAGTTGAGCGTCCCTCTACAGATGCATGTGAGCACACTCACTCACACACACACACACTCTCTGTCTCTCTCTCTCTCTGTCTCTGTGTCTCTGTCTCTGTCTCTCTGTGATCAGTGCTGCTAGGAACAGGTCTTCTTTAAAGGTTTCATCTGCACCCTAAGTCCTTTCCTTTCTCTAACTCTGCAGACACTGGGGGGGGGGGGCACCAGGAACAGCCCAAGACATGGGGACAGGAAAAACAGATGCCTCTATTCTCAGATGGTTTAGGCCATGCTACGGGACAGTGTATGACAGGAGACGCGGTGCATTTTGATACTACCGTGAGACTTCTTCGCGCAAATTCCATCCACAATCTGCTACTCAAAGCTGACCCCAAATTCAGTCCCAGGAAGCCCCTTCACCGTAGCTCTTTATGACCCTAGCACTCCTGGTGACTGTGAGTTCTGAACAGGATTTTCAATTATCCAGTGCTCACCTGTATGGGGCCGAGTTTCTTGCCCATCTGGGGAGCATGGCTGTGCTTGGCCAGCTAAATGAGAAGCATCAACTAGAGCCTCTTGCAAATGCGCTCCCCCAAGAGCACCCTTCGGGCTCTGGGTACCCTCCACTGTCCCACCATTTGTTCTGAGCAGCTGCTTTCTTCTGCCCACTTCTCCTCTAACCTGTCCCCCAAGTGCCACCAGCAATTTTCCAGATCACGGAGGAACTGATGGCTTGTTTGTGTCATGGCRTGTGTACTTTCTACTCTGATTTTATTCCTTATCTCCCTGGACAACTCAAAAGGAGACACGGCCTAGGAGAGCCTTTCCAAGAGATGACGGTCTCTCTCGGGGTTTTTTGTTTGTTTGTTTGGTTGGTTGGTTGGGTTTTGTGGAGTAATAACTGAGTCCAGGAGAGCCCTGTGGAGAGAGGGAGAGAGGCGTTGGGTCAGGGGACCGACTGGATGGGGTAGCAGGAGCCACCTGGACTACTTCTGTGAGGATGAGAGTTGTTATCTCAGCTGCATGAAGAAGGAAGGGAGGGAGTTCCCAGGCACCTGGTTCTCCTGCCCTTCCCGTTCAGAGCAGCCAGCCTGCTCGCTGGGGAGTTGGCCCTCTTTTCCACCTACATGTTATTCCAGCCATAAATCCAAGTGACAGGCTTGAACTTTCTACAATTGACATGTTTACAAGGGAAGTCCACATTTGACAGGAAAATTAAGCCTATCAATCACCTAACGAGCTCACTAATGAATGGTTCTCTGATCTCTGGGAGCAGGATTATTGATTAGAGGTGAGCAGCCCCCAGCCCCCTTCCTTGTCTCTACTCTTCCCCCCTACCCAGGCCTCCCCCAACCCCAGCCAGATGTGGCTGCCCTCTGACCTYCCTCCACCACCTTTGTCCCACCTCCTGAAGCTTGAGGAGGGTTCTGGTTCAGGGTTTATCGGGAGGTCAGCCCTCCTCCTGGCTCTGCTCTCTGACAGAACAAAGAGAACAGATGCAGACTGGGCCCCAGCACCCACCGGCATATGGAAGCTATCTCCTCCGTCCTAGTAATTACCCAGGAGCTTGCTTGTTCAATGGCTTTGGTTTTTATTGCACAGAAACCAAGCTATTCTCCAACATAAAACATTTTAACGGTGTCTCCCTCCGGGGTTTCTGGGAGAGGTCCTGTCAGGTATAAAATGTGCAGAACCCCCCTGACAGCCCACAGGGGCAAAGGCTCCCACAATTACAGGAGGGGTGGCAAGAGCTGCTGAGATGCTGGATGCAAAAGGAGTCAGGGTTTCATCCCTTTTGGAGGGTCCCAGAGTGTCCATGTAGAACTTTCAGAAATGTTAAGACGGACAAGAGAAAGAGCTAGAATTTTTTTTCTTTTAAACACACTAAGTCTCCTCTTGTTGCAAGTATACAGCCTAAAGTGTGGGTCAGACACCTAAGATATGTAACATTTTATGTATGAACAGATGGCTCATGAAAGACCTGGCACCTATTAAGTGCCAACTTAATAGAAACAACGCAGTTATGCTCGGTTCTACTCTGGGAAGTTGGATCTCACAGGTCATGAAGGGCATGAAATAGATGGACCTCAGAATACTGAAAGAGATGGACCACCGGCTGGCAGTGGGTCGCTCGTAGCAGCCTTATTTATAATAGCCAGAAATTGGAGGGAACCCAGGTGTCCCTCAACGGAGGAATGGATACAGAAAATGTGGTATATATACAC
>BDUI01010314.1:28176-38688 GCA_002335545.1 Apodemus speciosus
TTTAWAACCTTAGTCATTGTTGTGTAGGTAGAGACAACGATGATAGATATAGACAGATAGATGATAGATAGATAGATAGATAGATAGATAGATAGACAGACAGATAGATAAAAGATATATATAGAGAGACAAAAGATAGACAAACAGATATATAGACAGAATGGATGATTGACAGACACAGACAGACAGATAGACTCTTCTGGAAAATTAAAATGAAAATAAAAGCAAATGTACCTACAATATTTCCTGATGAAGAAATTGAGGTTTGTGGCAGCTAAGGACCACACCATTGTTACACAACTATTAAAACATTGTGGGTTTCAGAATCAGGCAGTTTTCCACTACAGCCCACCCTCTTGCCCCACTCCTCCACCTTGTCTCATTGTAACACGTTCCTCTTTCCTTCTTTGCAGCATTTCTGTGCTTGGCATGTAGAGCAGGGAGGGCTGATTCCCTTCCCTGTTGAGTGTCTCCTTCATCCGAGTCACTATTTCCTTTCCTGGGATCATCCAGGTGGATGATCACAGACTGCGCTGTCTGGTGGGGTAATTTTAGCAGACTGAAAGCGCTCTCCCAGCTTGCTCCCGCCCCGTGGATCCTTCTCTACTCCTAACCACAGCATTTCACAGGTCAGTACATTCTGATGCCTGACAAATACCTCTCAGGTTTTCATTTTGAAGTTTCTTCTTCATTGATGCTGCCTCACACGGAGAAAATATAGCGCTACCTTTCTTTCTCAAGGCCTTTTATCTCACTGTATTCTCCTTTCAGCAATGTTCCRTGATGCTGACAAGATAAATCTTCCCAAAGTCAAGAGTGATCACAAAAATCTTTCTGAGAAATCCTTCAATATTCATTCCAATTCCTTCAGGATAAAAATCCCAAATCTTATAAGATTTATAAGCCTCTTCGATAGATTGCATTATACAGTGACACCAAATATCTGAAAGGATATGACTCAAACTCAGCTTTGGGATACTTGTGCAAATTCTACACCGAAGTCCAGAATGACACAGAGTGGGACTTGGGGAGGAAGGACACTTTTTATGACTTTTTAAAAATTTTTATTTATTCGATGTGAATTTCACATCATGTACCCCAATCCCACGCATCTCTTCTGTTCAATGCCCTTGCAAACTGCTCCCAAAAGAAAACAAAAGTGAGACAAAGAACATAGAAAGAGCATCCTTYCCTAGAAGCTGCAGTATGTCATAGTGTGTCCCAGAGTACACCCTTTTACCCAAACAGCTTTACTTGCAAATATCCATTGCAATGAGTCATGGGTCAAGTTTGAGGCTCCGGCTTCTGCTACACTATCAATATTGGATTCTCTCTGAGACGCCTCTCAAACATCTTCCTGTTGCCTGATGTCATGGAGATCTTGCAACTTTAGCTCTGCAGGACCAGCCCCTTCACACACTCCAGCAGATGATAGATGGGGTAGATGTTGGGGTGCACCAACTCCAAGCCCTGGATCTGGGCCTGGTTGGTAGCTGAGTTGGTCATCCCTCCATTTCTCCTGTGCCCACACCAACAGGGCTAGCTCACCTGCTTTGCCCAAGTGAGGGGTGGCGCCTGTTCTCCCTAGTGCTTCAGGTGCTGAAGGGCACACAGCCAGCTCTCCCACACAACCCTTGTGAGGAGTAGGGCCAGCTTTCTCATATCTATGCCACCAGGGCCAGCTCTCCCATGCTGCCAGATGTATGGGGGGTATTAGCTCTCTTCCACCCATACCACCTCACAGCCAATCAGGCATGGGGCAAGCTCCCCTGTGGTCATGCCCTCAGGAGCCTGTTGACCCATGCCAGTACCACTAGGACCAGCACCCCTGAGCTGCCCATGGAAGGTGCAGGACCAGCTCTTCCATGCTCATGCCTCCATGCCCAGATCTCCTGCCTGCTGCAGGTTAGGAGGGGTGTGGGGTTGGGGGTCTCTCCTAGGCACAGGCCATCTCACAGCTGGTTAGGGGGTACAACTAGTTTTTCCAAGTTGCCTAGGCAAGGGGCAGAGCCATCTCTGTGCAGCACTCAGACATCAACCTGGCCCAAGGCAGCAGCTCAGACACCGCGACATCGGCATGGCCTTTGGTGATAACAGGGGCCATGAACATTGACACAGACTCCCTCTCCTGCAGGGTCATAGACCGACCCATTCTGCTTCTCCATCTTTTCCATCTCTCCACCTCATACTTGCTCATCACAGTGGTGCCCGCCCTGTCCACACAGTGTGGCCATAGGCAGAGACCAGTTTTATGCTTTCAATAGAAGATTATTATTCTTGTCTTCTGAATTGTTTACGTTCTTCTTGAGAATATTTGTGCTGTCTCATGAACTTTATCCCTTTCCACTGACAGCCTGCCAATACTTCCCCAGACTTCTAAAACCCCTCTCATAGTCTAGACTACATCTGGTCTTACAGGAATTTATAGCTTTTCACATCTACGTACATGACTAAAATGTTCATCTCTCTCTTATTCCAAAAAAAAAAAAAAAAGGAAATGTCTACTAACTTCTTAAACTTCATTCAGCAATCAAGTTTCTATCAGAATGCCTTTGGCTGAGACTTAAAAGACTTAAAATACACTTTTTCTGGCTCCGGGAGGTGGCTGCATCAAGCTCCATATTCCCCACCACTAGGAGTCTCAGCTAGAGTCACCCTCATAGACTCCTGGAAGCCTCCCCATCCCAGGTCTCTGCCCCATCTAGAGATGCACCCCTCCTGCCCCTCCAGCCACCAATTTCCATTCCCTCTCCCAGACTTCTCTCCCCAGCAATCTCCGCACGTGACCCCACCCCATTCACTTCCCCATCACCTTTTCAACCCAGTTCCCTTCCTCCATCTCCCTCCTATGACTATTTTGACTTTGGAGCAAGATTCAAGCATCCTCACTTGGGCCCTCCTTGTTATTTTGCTTCCTTGAGTCTGTGGACTGTACCAAGGGTATCCTGTACTTTAGGGATAATCTACTTATAAGTGAGTACATACAATACATGTCCTTTTGGGTCTAGGTTACCTCCATGAGGATCATTTTTTTTAGTTCCATCCATTTGCCTGTGAATTTCATGATGCCCAGCAGACACCAACCCTCCCGCAAAATCTTTGACACAAAATTTGTCCTGCCTACAAGAATTGCAGGGACAAAGATGGAGTAGAGACAGAAGGGATGACCAATGACCAGTCCAATTTGAGACCCATCCCATGGGCAAGAATCAATCCCTGACACTATTAGTGATAATCTGTTATGCTTGAAGACAGGATACTAGCATAACTGTCTTCTGTGAGGCTTCACCCAGCAGCTGACTAAAATAGATACAGAAAACTACAAACATGACCTCCTCGGTATCAAAACAACCTGCCTGTTGTTAAAGCTTTTGCCAATATCCATCATCTAATGATTCAGTATACATCTCTCTGATGGGCATGCTGAATGTTGGTTTCTAGATGATCAGGCAGGTAAATTGATTGCTATTTATATTTTAACTCGCGAATGCAATAATCTACAAGTCATATTTAAATTAAACTATTTTCTAATGATGTACATGGAACTGAGATTCTTACTTCTATTTTCAATAAAATATCATTTTAAAACAAACAAAGTTGCATTCTTCCTGTACTAAATTTAAATTATTGGATCCCACTATCATAAACACTATTTCCTCTAATAATAAAGAGTATAGAAAGTTAGATTTTAGTTTATAAAGTACAAGCAAGCAAAGTTCTTTTTTGAACTTAAATAATTTTGCTTTAATGATATATTGATAAATGTTGAAAGGGCTATACCATTAATCTATTTTAATTTTCCTAAAATAAACTTTTATAAACTCTAAAGTTTTGTCCCTCTTCTAAGCATTGAAGTGAAGCATTGAAGTTAGTATAACTTTGTATACATACATGGATCCCATTGGATAATAATATGTGGAAATAGGACCCCAAAAGTAAAATGCTTATGTCTTTAATCTCAGTACAGTTCTCAGCCCTTTAAAATATCTCTCCAAAGCGTGTGCATCCTCTATGGAAATCTTCCTGAGGCAGTGCCTCTGTTAAATGTGAAGCCATCACTCTCCAGATCCAGCTATAGCCACTCTTGGCCATGTTCCCAAAGGATGCTTTACTCCGTCACAAAAGACACTTGCTCAAACATGTTCATCGCTATTCTGACTATTACAGCCACAAATTGGAAGCAAGATAGATGTCTCTCAACAAAAGAATGGGTAAAGAAAATGTGGTAAAGAAAATGTGGTAAAGAAAATGTGGTAAATGTGGAGCAATGGAGTATTGCTCAGCCATGTAAAATGAAATAATGAAATTTGCAGGCAAATGAATGAATTTAGAAAATAAATTTTGCATGAGGTATCTTAACAGGGTATATGAGAAAATTTTTTGATAAAAGAAAAAATACACAAAAGAAAAGGTCTTGATATTCAATATCAGACTGGTAAATAACATGCCTTTAAAAATATATTATTGCAGACATGATGTGAAAAACAAGTAAGGCAGACAGGATTATACATTTTCTAGCCAACTGAAGAAAATGGCTTTGCTGCAGTACTTTGACACTCTGAGAGCTTATGAGAAATGAATCTCTGATTCTGAGAACTGTTGAATGAGAACAGTGCAGTCTTAGAAGTCAGATCTGAAGCGATTGTGATGCAACATCCACAAATCAATCAGCTTCCAGTCTGTCTGAGTTAACGCAGCTTCTTAAGAAGTCCCTGGCTTGTCATTTACTCTCGATGTTTTCATCAATACTGATATAAACAACTACACTTTCTTCAGATAAATGTTCAAACAGTTTTGCAGTTTGAAAAACAAGTCCAGATTGTTTCAATTGTGACAGGAGTATTCTTTCGTTTATACAAGTAAGCTAGTCAATTATATTTCCAAGACCTTTCAAATTATTACCATGACAGTTTGCCATTTTATCATATTTAAATGACTGTGATTCAATAAAGAAAATAAACTTTAAACCACCTATCTAAACAATTTTCCTTCAGTTATTTCTCTCAATCACTCTGAAATTTTCAATTGACCAAAAATATGAAAGGTTTATTCTCAAATTTATTTTCTTACTCACTGATTCTTTTCAAATTTTCCTGTTGCATAGACAAATTTAATAACTTTTGTGTGTTGCCTAGTCTGGAGGCATGACAAAACTTGGATGTTAAAAATCCCAACTTAGGAAATGGTATAAACGTGCTGAGTTAGATATATGAAATCCAGAGTGATGGTGGCCTTAATTTGCTTAGTGAGAACTCCCACAAATCTACCCTGAAGAAGACATCTTCTTTATGATCTGAATAAAAATATCATTTTGGTCCCGAAAGCTTTTTTGTCTAGAGTGATTCTCCATTAATCTTGATACTCCTTGAGCTCAGAACACCTTTAACTGGGGTCCCTGACTAAAAATGGCACAGAACTCACACTGACTTGAAAGTAAAGACTTGTCAGGTTGAATAAACACTGGCAATAAAAGGTGTGAGGAAGGAGTGGGTGGGTGAGGGAGCACCATCTTAGAGGCAAGGGGGAAGGGGAAGGGGGGTTTGCAGAAGGGAGACCAGGAAGGGAGACCACTTGTAAATAAATAAAATAACCAATTTAAATATATATATATACATATACATATGAAAAGTTGATCAAAAGATCTTGAAAATGACATAGGCAATTATTTGTTGTGAGATACAAATTAAGGAAAAATTACGTATTTAAACTTAAAAGATTTTTTAAAAAGTGAGAGCAAGCATCAAAGGGAGGTGGAACAGCATCAGACACTGGATTTTCCTCATTTACCACCTAGTCTATGACAAACAAAACATGTATCACAAATCTTCTGGGCGAGTCAGAATTTCAGGCTAATGTTCTAGATTCTCTGGTGGGAAACCCGGTACTGAAGTAGAGCATCTCATAGTCTCTAGTTGTCTACTTTTGGGTCTCTGAGTTAATCATTAGCCTTCCTGCAGAATTCTCAGCCATAAAACGAGATGTCTATATCATACCTCTTCCTCCCAACGCTCAGGGAGCTGTTGAGTTCTGCTAATTAAGGTCAAAGTCTACCACTGTCAGGATAGCTTTCAAAATATCTTGTAGCCTTGGTGAAATTACAGGCCCAACCTCCCCCATGCCCCAATAAGTAACCTGTTCATCAAGCACCTGAGAATAACAGAATCCACACCTCCCATGCTAATGAGGCTTCTCAGTACTTTAGCTTCATCCAATGACCATTCCCCACCCTGGATATTCCAGCCACCTTCCCTAAAACTATATGACACCTGGTTCATGCACAATAAAGGGTATGTGCATTAACCCACCCCAAATAAAGCTATATGCACTAGCAAAGAGGTGTTTCTCTGAAGATCCTCAGAAAAGGCATTCTCCCCTCCCCCTGCCGCCCAGCCCCTTGCCTCGGCATTCGCTCCCAGCTGGAACAGGACACTGAAGAACCTGACCCATTCTGGAAACCACTCTATCCTTCCCGCTCAGTGTGCAATGATTTCAGGGTATCTTGAGAGGGAGGAAAGGAAGAAAAAAGAGCCGCAGCTGGTCCTCAAAACACATACCACAGGGAGCATTGTGAAAGAGAGGTAGAAAATGTAAGAGCCAGAGGTAGGGGATGGCTATAAGGAAAGCATGTTTTCCACACACATCAAGGCAGTTCATATATGCGAATTCATAGAAGTTGTCACATCATGCATAAGAATTGTGCAACCTCGACCTAAGCAAAAGTTCCAGCATGCAATGCGGAAATAAATGAAAACATTTAATGTGGACTGGCTTACACTTTCAAAGGTCTAACCTATTATCATCATGGCGGAAACCATGGCGTCATTCAGGCAGAACTGGTGCTGGAGAAGGCACTCAGAAGTCTACATCTTGATCTACAGGCAGCTGAACAGAACTCTATTCCACACTGGGTAGAGTGTGAACATAGGAGACCATAAAGACTGACCCCTCAGTATCACACTTCCTCCTACAAGTCCATACCCACTCCAACAGAGCCACACCTCCTACTAATACCATTCCTCATGGGAGAAGCGTTCGAATACAGGAGGCAATGGGAGTCCTACCTATTCAAATCACCACATTCCACTTCCTGGCCCCCATATGCTCCTAGCTATAACATAATGCAAAATGCATTTAGTCAAGTTTCAAAAGTTCTCACAGCTTAGCAGTCTCAACAGTGTTTAAAAGTTCAATATGCAAAGTCTTTTCTGAGATTTGTGCATCTCTTAACTGTAAACCCTATAAAATCAAAATAAAAACATCACAAACTTTCAACATATCATGATGCCAGATGTGCATTACCATTCCAAAATGTAGGGAAGGGAGTACAGTGAGGAAATACCGGGCCAAAGCAAGATGGAAAACCAGCCTGGCAAACTCCAAACTCTGGATCTCTATATCTGATGTTAAATGTTCTTCAGATCTCCAACTTCCTTTCAGCTCCTTTGACTGAAACACACTTCTTTCTCTTAGGGTGTTTCCACTCCCTGGTAGCAGCTCTCCACATCGCATTTCCCATGACTCTGGCAGCTCTTGAGGTCCCCAAGGAAATCCAGACTTCGCCTTCACAGCTTTACACAGTGGCCTTTCTGGATCTCCATTCAGGGACACCTCTACCGTGTGCCTGGCCTCATCGGCTTTCCTGACTTCCAGCGGGACATTCTATAACCCCTTTCTTCTATCCTTGATACTAAACTCAGAACCACACAACTGAAGCTGCTGAGTTCTGCTGCTTAAAGGGGTTGGAACACGGCACCCTAGTTCAAAAATATCTTCACCATGAAATTCCTTTACTGCTTAAGCTTGGCTGTCAGGGAACGCTCTCTGTAGACAAAGCTGGCCTTGAATTTAGAGATTCACAGGCCTCTGTCTCCTGAGTACTGGGATTAAAGGTGGGTACCACCACACCTGGAATTAAGCTTGAATTCCCGTTCACAAAATGAAAACTTAGCTAGGTGAGCATTGAGGTTGATGTTCCTTTAATTCTATTTAATATCGCTAATCAGTTTATCTCCTTAAACACAGGATTTAGTTCCACATCATTTCCTGAGGTCCCTTTAATCCTAGAACAAGATATTTTGTAGTTTTTCTTTCTCATAAGAATGAACAACAGGACAGAGTCTATACTAGACAGTTTTGAGATTTCTGTTGCCAATGCAATTAATCTAAATCTCTTTACCTTAGCCTCATGCAGACAAGGCAAAAGGCAGCCACATTCTTACTAAAATATCACAAGAATGAGCTCTAGGCAACATATTAAAATTTCTATGATTCTACTAGTACATCCCATTAAGCCCCACTTAAAGTATTTTTCGGCTTTCCAAAGACTCCAAATCCACATTCCTCCAAACAAAAGCATGGTCAGGCCTATCACAGCAATACAGCCAAACCCCAGTACCTAGTACCAACTTCTGTCTTAGGGTTTTATTGCTGCAGAGAGATGCCTTAACCGTGGAAAATATTTATGACTTGCTTAAAGTTTCAGAAGACTTTTCCATTATCATCATGGTAAGAACCATCTAGACAGACATGGTGCTAGATAAGAATCTGAGAGTACTACATTTTGATATAGCAGGTAGAAGGGGACTGGATTCCATACTGGGTGGAACTTAAGCACAGCAGGCCTCAAGGCCTGCTGCTACAGTGACACTTCCTCCAACAAGACCATGCCTAATCCAACAAGGCCAAACCTCTTAGTATTCCATGCTCCACAGGCCAAGCATACACGAGTCTATGGGGCCTTACCTATTCAAATCACAACAGTATCGATGAAGAGAAGATCTTGGAGAAGTTAGGGATGGAAGAGTGAATATGGTCAAAATAGATGGCATAAA
The DNA here is from genome assembly GCA_002335545.1 of Apodemus speciosus. Lineage (NCBI taxonomy): Eukaryota > Metazoa > Chordata > Mammalia > Rodentia > Muridae > Apodemus > Apodemus speciosus. Next base: position 37,008 of record BDUI01010314.1, read on the forward strand.
AGGCTCAAAGGACTATTACGAAAGAGGGAAAATGATCTTACATTTTAAGAGACTCCAATGGTATAAATGTTGTTCTTGAACTTGCAAAAAAAGATATTGTTTTTACGAAGGTATGTCCTCATTGAAATATTCCATACATCTTTAAACCAAAAAGAAGTCAATATTTTGTAGTTCTTATTTTTAAATTTTAAAAATCATCTATAAAATGAGACAAAGAATAAATGAATGAATGTTTGAAAAAAAATACATTACACTTGCAATGTTCTCACTTTAAACTTTCTTGTAACTTTACAGGTTTTTAAATTCTGTGTTAATTGTAGATTCAAATGGGTTGGAAGTAATAAAATAAATATATCCCCTAGACCATTTATCCAGTTTCAAACAATGGTAATAACTTGTACAACTACTGGATAATATCAAATCGGGTCAATGATAGTAATCTAGGACATTTTCAGGATTTCAAGGACCCTTTTTAAAATTTCATAGACATATGCACTTCCTACTGCCCTTTCTCTTTGAAAGCCTTCACAGCCACTAATGTGCCTCCCTTTTCTATACTTCATCTCTTGGTGTATGATTTACAGATGGAAACAGTCATTCTGCAACGTTTGTTGACTGACTTTTGTTCACTTTGCATGACTTACCAGTGATTCATGGGGACTGTTGCGTTTGTTACAGCTTGAGAGGTTGTTTCTGAGTGTTTCATGGTAGGAATACACATGAGAGTTTGTTAAACTAACTAACAAATATCAGACAAAAATTTCCATATGAGGGACATCAGCATCCTTTTCAGTTTGAGTCCATTGAAAAACATTGWAAATAGTTACAATGTTTACGTCTAAATGTTAGAAGCTAAGTGCTCAGGAGTGCGACCACTGGATGATGTAAAAGTCACACTCTTGGTGTTCTAAGAAAAAATTTACATCGAGAATAATTCTTTCAGATTACTATGTTCTATTTGTTTTTTAATTCTCATGCCATTTGAATTGATTAGAGTTTACTTGTGATTTTTCTGGTCTGAGACTTTGATTTTTATCACATGTGACTTGGAATGTTCTTCCCACCTCCTAGTTTTAAAAACTACTGCATTGAATTGCTTTTAATTCCCTTTCAAACATTTGGTAGAATTTTCCAAGAAAACTACATTCTTTTCCGTCTTCATTAAAGTAGTTCAGCTGATATTTCTGCTAGCTCARCAGAAGAGTGGTCCTAGAACCACAGCCCTGAATTATCATACCACTTATAGGATTCAGACCCCTGTGCAAATTACTTAGCATCCTAGCAGTTTCTTCATTCTTCAACTGAGAGGGCCATTTCCGTGAACAACAGGATGTAGTTCAGATCAAATGTTTGAAGAATTCAAGATCTGTGTCTGTTTGTAGGTGATTAACTCTGAAAATGGTAACTACATTTAACAAGGACAAAAAAGGAGAAAYATGTGACACACATGACTAGTCTACAATTTGTGTGACATGGCTTTGCCTTGAATATAGTACAATAAATTGGTAGATACCTAAATAGGTCCGTTTTTTGTGTGTGTGTGTGTGTGTGTGCCATGTGAAATCTTTAGTTATACAGGCTAGAAATGTTTCTTCTGAATTTGTTCTGTTTTGTCTTACTGTTGTACTTTACAAGTAAGACTCAGAGTATACAATGATGGATTTCCTCTCTGAGAAACTGG
>BDUI01010317.1:0-12014 GCA_002335545.1 Apodemus speciosus
ATGTTGTAAAAACATTATTTTCTGCGACAAGTATGAAAAATGATATGCGTTCACTTTAAAAACAGACTCCATTAACGCCGGCAGTAATCTCATATCGTAGCATCTCTACCTGTAGTAAAAATCACTTTGTGTCAGAGTTCCGTTCCGTTATGGTTAAGGCGTGAGATGTACTGCTCAGARAGGCTCGCTTTAGAGKTACTGCTCTAGGGATGYTGGATCATGAGGACACCCACTAAGGAGTTTAATGCTCTTTTGGGAGATGAGGCACGGTTTGGAGGAGCTGGGTCTCTGGGGAAGGTCTGTGAATGGCATATATTGTCATGGTATCTCTATCCCCTCTCCTAGTCTCTGACATTCCTGGATGACCTAACATGAGCAATGTCCTTCCACCAGGAGGCTTCTGCCTTGCCACAGGCCTAAGAGGGGCAGAGCCAGCCGAGCAAGACCTTTTGAAGCAGTGGATCAAAACGAACATGTCCTCTTTCCAGTCTTTTGCTCTCATATGCTAGCACCTCGCCAAAGTGTAACTACTACCAACTTAATTCAAGGCCGAACAGCACTCATAAAAACATGAGCYGAAAAAGCCAGGATGTTCTTCAAGCTTAAAAGAGTTTATTTGGGGCAGGGCATGCAGCTCCATGGGAGAGTACTCACCATGTACCCTGGGTTCAATCTCAGTCATGGGAAGGGAGAGAGAATTTATTTAGTGGACTCTTGGTCATTATGGCTTCTTTATTGGAGCCTTTACCTGGCTTTTATTTCCTAGATATTTCTGCAACCGCCGGATGGATTAGTGATTAGAAAGMAAACTCCCGAATAGCTGTACTGAAACTATTTTCTAAAATATCTAACTTTGACACTGAATGTTTTTCCCCCTAGAATTTTGATATTGTTTKTTCTCTGCAGCTAGGGCCATAATGTCTGTTAATGGGCCGAAACTGAGTCGAACGTTCTGTTTAAGGATTCCTTCCAATTATATTATGGCTTTAGGCAGGAATGCTATGCTATCGCTAACATTAAGTATTACATGGACGAAACGCTCTTCCATAGAGCGAGTAAATCTTTTCTCTTCCTGGCTTATGCACTGTGGTGAACCACTCCATGGATGCCATCAGATGATGTTGTTTGATTTAAGAATAAATAGTCATAGTGGAAGTTTTCATGTGTACCCTTCTTTGATGCTAACATCTTGGGGGTACATATTTTGCATGCGTATGAAATAATATCCGTCCCAAACATAGACGTTTTCTAACATTTTACTGGCTAACATCTACAAAAGGCAGGGCAGCAAGGCAAGAACCCAGATCTAAGAGCCAGGAAGGACCAATGGCAAAAAAGTAGATCAGAGATATGAGAAGGCTGTATCAATTGAATATACTGTAAAAATGTGAAGAGGGTGTCAGTGGACGGGCAATGAAGGGTCCATTGTACATTTTACAGAAGCAATAGGTGCCGTTGGCGTAGCTAGAAGCTTGTGACTTTTGTTGGGATGCTCAGTACCACCAAGGCCCAGCCCACCCACACAGGGGACCACAGTGCTTGCCATAGTGTTTTATGGCTTTTCTGATCTTTTCTAACATCGGCCCACACGTAGTTTAGTATCAATTTATTTAAAAACTTCCATAGAGGTCAACGAACTATGGACATGAGTTTATTAGTCCTGGTGTGTGAACTCTCCCCCATCTGTAACTAAATACCACGGACCCGGAGGCCTAGTTAAGATTCTTTCCATTTAAGCTCTGGAGGTTAGAAGTCTAGACTAAGATGAGAAGGGTTGGTTTCTAGTGGTAACTCTCTGGCTTGAGTGGCTGAGCTTGGGAATCTGGTAAGCAGCGTCCTGGTGTCTCTTCCTATGATAGTGTTAACCCTGTAGGTTCGGGTCAGTCCCCTGTGACATCCTTCATCCTTCGCTGCTTCCTTAAGGGCCCAATGTCTCTCTAAACATCATTGCAAGAGTGAGCGTTTCCACTTACTAAATTTGGGCGATGCAGACATTCGGTCCATAACTACCTGGGTTCACMCGAACTTAATAATCGGTTTAGTCGATTCCTCCTCCTCCTTTTTTTTAAATAACAGAGTTTTAGGCTCATGCTGTTATGCTTGTAAAATAATTACTCAGCCAGGTGGTGGAGGTGCGTGCCTTAAATTCCAGCACTTGGGAARCAGAGGTAGGTGGATCTCTGTGAGAATTCCAAGAGAGCCAGGGCTATCCAGAAAAACTGTGTCTCAAAAATCAAAAGAAAAAAGATAATTATTTTATCTATCAAGTTCTTTATCAATAYACTATTTTACTATTTAATTTATAAAGCMCACCAAGGCCTGCTTAMACTTCAGACAATGTTCCTTACTTGGGTGCACTAGCACGTTAAAGACTGAAACGGTGTGAGTTATTACTGCAAAGACTATCCTACAGTCAGGGTTCCCTGGCTAAAACTTGCTCCGGCTCCAAACTCACACTTTTTTAATATTTCAATTGGTATTATTTGCATTCATAAATTTACACTTCCAAGGCAAAACATTTGCAAATGTAAAGATGAATGAAGCCACACCATGCTTTATGGCATTTACTTCGAAAACCTGATTAAGACAGATGTCTTTGGCTCATAATTCTTCAATGTCAGGTTGTCATAGTTCCCATCAGCAAGATGTTTTAAAGGCTTTCGATTAATATTGCATGCCAGAACTGAAATTACATCCTTTGTCGTTTAGTTCTTAATGGTGCAAGTGATATCTATCAAGTAGTGTTTTATGAAGCGTGTGTGAGCTTTATTGCGGGACTGTTTTCACAAATCTTTTTCAAGTTTTTTTTTTCCCTTCAGAAAGATGCCTTGGGGTTTAACAATAACTATACCCCTTTGTCGAAAAATCACGAGTTTTAAAATAAAGTGAAACTGGCATTGTATCAATAAATTTTTTTTACTTGAATCTGTCATGTTCCCATTTGCATATGATATTTGTGCCGCTAATCATGAATATCTGCCTTAATCTAGCTATTTGGAAAACTCACACAATCACATGCCCACAAAGCCTTTATCACGGAACACACCCACTATTTGCCAAGTATGGAAAGTATGTCGTGTCTGAATCCAATATATATTAATTCTGAATAATGATTGGGCTTTTGCTGCCAAAGTATATGTTTTGCTTTTAAAATATAATTTAGGAAGAAGCTGGTATTATCAATAATTCTAGTAATTATGAAACTCAAACACCTCATTTTCAAGTATCTGGGATGCAGAGTCTCTGTATCACAATCATACTGTTAGTATGCAATCATACAATTAGTATACAATCATTAATTAGTAGTTATGTGGAAAAGGGAGACAATTCTATTTGACCTTTTCCCTTCTATTTTGAACATAAACCAATTTATTTAGGTCGGGGCTTTTCCCATAAAGTGCCTTACTTGTCTGGATTTGGTTCCTCTTAACTGTAATACTAATACCAGGGGACACAATATGACTGCTGAGGTCTTCTTTTTCAGTTAAAGGAAAAAAAAAAGAATCCCACAATCCTACAGCATGTTAATAAAATACACATGTTAAAGCTTTGGTGGCTAACTCTAGTCTGAAATGTGTCTTGTGCTGTATCAGTTTGCARTTTATCAAATTTAAATMTAGTCAAGATAAAAACAACTGATCAAAAACGATTATTAAAGGGGGAATGGCAAGGGTCTTATTCTGGGATGTCTCCCTTGGCCCTTTTCTCCATAGCTGATGCAAGAGAAACCTGACTACATCTCTACCCAGTTAACCGGGGTCTTTGGGGATCCTGCAGAAAGGTGGCTTTTGCCAACCTTATATCTAGTATAAAGGAGAAATGAAAATATTAACATGAAGATTGACATTCTCATCCAGCCTGGCCCTGTGCATTCRTCTTGTTTGGATAAYTGTACATTTAAAATTAGAGGCTACTTATCTGGTTCTAGACATTACAGAACGAGGCACATAGAAAAGGCTCTGCAGATTGTATTCCCCAAGGAACTCGGGGCCATTCTCATTCCTTCTTTAGGGGAGAGCCATTTCTCCCTCACTGTTTACTTGAACCCTTCCGGCTGTATGTGGTTCACTGAAGGAATGGCAATAGTTCACGTTAAAAACATTCTCTCCATTAGCTAGAATCGATTGTTTTTTAAAGCATCCTAACACGTCCATATCCAGTATATTCCTTTAACCCCTGATACTCAAAAGTACTGTGTGCTGAAGACAATTATCCTGACCAATAAAGGAAGGAATGCATATATTTTTCCATATTCTTGCCTTCGCATTTGGTGTCTCCTCATTATAAGCAAATCGACTGCCAAGTCACAAAAAAAAGGGAATAAGTAAAATCCTAGGCTCGAAAGACCTTTAAGTGCACAAGTCAGAGGGAGGAAATTCCACAGAAGAAATGACGCTCAAGCTGAGTGAGCAATGAGCCCAGCGTAGATTTTCACAATTAATCTCGCCACCACCGCAAACTGTTGTAATTCATTTTTGTTTTAGGGAGATGAAGGCATCTGGCCCACAGAGCGCAGTCCCGTAGCTTCCTGGAACTGCCAATGTTCTCATGTTTGTTTTCCAGCACATGACTGAGAAAACAAAGGCGAACTCGAGTTTTAGATAGGATCGCAGAAACTGAATTTTAAGTTAAAGAACAGTACTAATTAGCTGTGAGCTCAGTGGCCTTCACAAACCACCAGTGAGGACACAAACCCTCTGCTGGTCCAGGGCAGCCAAAGGCTGGGCTTCAGGAGGGGAACGCTGGCCAAGCAGTGATTTGGGAACTCTTCTCAATTTTAAAACGAGAATACTTTTTACTATGTGGGTGGTGTCTTATCTCGTCTTAAAGTTTTCTGAAGGCAGGACATCTTTTTCTTAAGAAACAAAACATAATTATGGAAAAAAAAAACCTCTAAAAATGCTGATTAGTAAGAGAAGGCTCCTCCTGGCAGTGGTGGCACAGCGCCTTGAATCTCAGCATTGAGAGGCAGTGGCAGGCAGATCTCTTATCAGTTTGAGGCCAGCCTGGTCTACAGAGCAAGTTCTAGGACAGCTAAGGTTACACAGAAAAAACCCTGCCTCAAACAAACAAACAAACAAACACGTGAATAAAAATAAAAATTAAAAACAGGAGGCCCCTGGCTGTCCTTCCTGTCCTTATGGTCACAGTGGGGCTGGCAAGCTACTTTAGAAAGTCAGAATAATTGGAATGTTAGCAAACGCTATTAGGGGTTACACTTCTGGACCCAAGCAGTGCAGCATTACAATCCCCTCTTTAGTCACGCCCACTATTTACTAGCAAATATTCAAGACATTATCAAACATTATTGTTTTTCTCGTTTACTGACAACTGTTAACTCTTTAAACCCCCAAATGCTGTCCTGCCTCTATTTTTGGTAAGGGGATCAAAACAGTCACCCAATTTCATGTATTATATTCAGAATGGTACTTGTTTCTTTCTTGGTAGTTTTCGGTAGTTTTCCTTTTTCCRTTAAGCTAACACAKGCAATTTAAATGTGTTAACCTTCTGCACATTGTAAAAATAGAGAATTAGTACTGATTAAAAGGATAATTTATATTAACATGTTTAGCCACGTGCTTCTGAATGCCAAAGCAATTAGAGGAAGCACACCTTAAATATACAATTTGACTTTAAAATATTCACCGAACTGAAGTGACAGACAAATGCAATTAAATGATTATTCCGGCAAGAGAGAAGGTATTATAAAAGAGAATACTAATTAACTTTCAAACAAAGAATTTTGTAACACTGGTTCCACACCACACATTCTTACACATATAAGAAATGGGAAGTGACTTCAGAMGCATTCTTTACATTCAGAATGTACCACGCGCGATTAGCAATCCAAGCTGATTCATCAGATTCTGCAGTAAATATTGCCCCCAGCACTGAGCTACATCAGACAAGTTCCTCAAAGGGCTAGGAGGCCTGTCAGGCCCTCATTCACGCTTGTTGCTCACAAAGATTAGCATCATGAAAACACTTTCTGATTTCAAAGTCTGAAATAGGAAGATTTACAACTCGGAAGAGCCCAATGGAGTCGTCACATAGAGAAGTTACACCCCRCMCCCCAGTGAAATGGCCACGAAGACAGCATCTAGTTTCCATCTTAAGAYAGGAAAACAAAATCTTTGTAAAGACTCTGGAAATGTGGTCCGTAAAAGAGATTCATTCACACTGGGAGCTTAGAAGGGTTATCTCTTCAGAGATCAGCGGAGGTCAAAGGTACAAAGATAACTGAAAGGCACATCCAGGAGCTGGTGGGGTTCACACACACCTTTCTTCTACCACTTCAGCCCCCATCTATCTCAGAGTATTGAAGAACAGAACAAAAGATGAGAGCCAAGCTTCCAAAATAGCACCACAGCACATTATTAATAGTGTCAAAGAGAGAAAAGACAGCTATCAAAGGAGAACTTTTGTCTCTGCTTACTTTAATTAAACTCCCTGGGCTAAGGGGTGGATTCGAACTTCTTTTTAGATAAAAGGAAAAAAAAAGAAAAATATAAAGCCTGATTAAGATTTAATTTCTGTCCAAGGCACGTCCTGAAGCACAGTTATGTCCTACTTTTGGCCGAGGCAGCAGCCACCACAACAAACCTGAACAATCATGCAGTGTCCTCAAAATAGCCAAGATGCAGCYGATCTCCGTCTCACAGGTAAATTAGTTTCCCGTGAATCCCTCCCTCTGGTAGTGGGCACCCATCCATTAAATCTGAAAATGAGAACTAACCCCAAATTATAATGGTTTGAATGTTTCAATTAATTTCACTTTTCTCATACCAGAGGCACCATAATAACCTCGCTTTAAGATAAGCTAGTGTGACTTTCACAGTTTTGTGGAAAGGATGACTTTGAAAAATTAATCTAGCTATCCACACTAGAGGGGAAAACAGAAACTCTCAACCACAGACACAACCTAAGAAAAAAACAAAAAACAAAAAACAAAAAACAAAAAAACCAATGTAGCCAATGCAACGTTATTATTCTAACTGTAAAAATGTCTTGAAGGAAAACTATTTCTTGTCCTTTAATGAAATTCACCATTTTCCTGAACACTCTGTCCAACATAGCCCTTCTAATTGCATTCTCTCTTGTCTCAACAATGGTTTGCTTCTGCCAAGCCACTGTGTAAATTTGATTCATGAAATAACGTTACAGYGTTGTGGRRTATGAAAAGCGGCAGGCTKATTAACCTAGCACAGCCTRTCTTCGAACTAAGGACATAGACCTTACATGCTCAAAGCARCTCCAACACAAATTACGTCTGTAGCAACTACAGAAACGTATYAGGGGAGAGATAATCAGGAAGGGTTATCTTGAACTTGGGATTAGTTTGTAGGGCTAGAAGTGCAGGCTACAATTTATCTAGGCTTTAAAGACAGAAGCAAAGGGTCATTATTTGCATTGTTACATTATTACATTGATGACCATAAAAAAGRTGGTGTGGCTCAGTACTGGCGCCAGTTTAGAAGGCAGTTGTAAGTGCAGGCTTCTGGGTAGAGAGAAATGAGTCCAGGTGATGACTTAGACTCCAAGAGGAAGAATGTTCTCGAGTTAAGGTTCCTCAAAAAGATTTACTCWGAGCGGAGAAGTCAGAGGKAAATGAACCTGAGTGCTCTTCCGGGGTACACAGGTCACACGTCATCRGCAATTTGGCTGTGAACRGCCAAACKTCCTTTTGAGCACCRGAGCCAAGAAACCTCACTAGGCAATGGTTTATTCACAAATATTTACCAACACCTTCCACAGCACGAGGGATGTTATTAGTTAAAAACAAACACATACATAAAAAATGTGCCCTTGCTGGGCTTACACTGTAGCAAGTGGGAGGGGGGGAATGAATGGAATAAATAACAACATAATGTTGAATAAGGCAGTGAGGGGCATGTGATACTAATAAAATACAAAGCAGAGGTGCTGCTGGGATTTAGAACTGTGGGGAGAAAGAGCTGTGGGAAGCTGGTCATGGAAACGGGACGGATTGGGAAGACRATATTTGAACAAAGAGTCGGAAAGAAATAAGTTTGGACATGCTGATAATAGTTTAGAAATGGTCATCTGGTCTAATGTTAACGGGAGCAATGTCCTAGAATTCCGAGCRAAGGATCACAMATATTGCTRAAACTGGATAAAATAAGTTCTACTATTTRCGTGTTTGATAGTCATGGCTATCAATGTTAATACGTTCCATGAATGCATCCATTTTCTCTTGGGTTAAAGGAATTTTCAGGTCTTTAAGTGAACAGATCCATTGGCTTATTGATGATCCCAAGGGGGTTTCTAAATTAAATTGGTGCTTAGCACACAAAATAAAGGGCAGGAAAAGCAAAAACTACAGGAATCAAGGCAGGGATGGCCATGATATGTTCAGAACGATCTGCCGCCTTTTAAAACTATTTTAAATCACAAAATCTCATCTTTCTTTTTATCATCATTTGTCACTACCCCATCACTCTGGAAATCTACACAGGACCACGACATTTCTGTTAAGTTTTAGCTACTGGATGCCCCCGGCCCCCACRTCTCCATCTTCATCTTGAAGAAATGTTTGCACTGTCTCTTGTCTTCAATAGCCAAGCACATCTTTATCTGTAACATTCCAKGGCACTGACTGAAGACTTACTCCACGCACTATTCTRTGGCCAGTTCTTTTCGTTTGATTCCATACTCAAGATGTTGTTCATATGTGCCATTCACGTTAGACACAGATGAAGCAGCAGCAGGAGAGAGAATCACAGGAGGAGAGGGAGATTCCTTGCTGATTGGGAAATGAACTCGATTTCTTGATATGTTCATGGTGTACGACATGGATGAAAGGAAAACAAGTTAACGTCTCAAACTCTCCTGAACAGACACACGAATCTCACACACTGTCTGAACACAAGCCTGAATGGCCTCCAATTTAAAGACGGATTTTGCTGAACACAAAATTGCTGATTCTACCGTAATCAGACAATGAGAATAATGCATTCAAGCCTAAACTTTTCCAGTACAGGTTCCATCTATGACGGAATGAGGAAACGTGAAGAAAGGCTATTTGGACTTAGTCATTTACTCTTTTAMCTCATTCCTGTTCGTGTTCAAGAGTGAGACTCCGAAATACCACTTTCTTCTCCTTTTTGACGCAAAGCCTCCATTTTAAGAAGGATTTCTTCTAAGTCACTCAAAATTAACTTATTTTGATTTCCTAAAATATTGAAGTATGGTATCAAAGTAGTGCTTTCTAGACTGTRTAGAAGAAATGATCATGTTTCTCTTTATATTCAAGCAACAAAATTGGAGGCTGGAAGATAAAAAGCTGTGTAAATATACAGTGAGATGTTATTCTTTCTCTTGGAGCTACTAGCACACAGAAYGTTTAAGAACGTGTGTTTTTAGAATTGGGGGCTGCAAACTAGTGTGGCTTCTACCTGCCTATGTGGTTGCACTTCCAAAGCAACAGAGACGCACCCCTTCCTTCAGGAGTTGACTACTTTTGTGCTATAACAAAGCCTCAGTTCTTGCCCTCCAACTCCCTAAAAGACCTGAAAGAGTTACTATCTAACCCTTTGAGAAAAAGTGTGCCAATAATTGCTTTTCCAAATGAAAACTTTATTGAATTGTAGATTCACATGAAGGTTTAGAAAACTAACAGATTTCTGTTCTCCTTAGCCAGTTTTCCTCAATGCTAGTTAACATCTAGCAAACTACCATGAAGACATYTGTAGAATCCATAGATCTTAATCAAAGTTCCAATATATATGCATGAGTGAGAAGGAATATGTTTATGTTGGCCAGTTTTAAACAAAAATATATTAATTGCTCCTACTATAACAAGGTTTTTTTTTCTAATCCTTTATACAGCAAATTTGGTAATAAAGTATTTAAAGGTCATATTAGTCTCAAGTGTAGCAAAATTTAAGGAAAGGGATGTAACAAGGATAAAATCACTCAGATTTATGAATGTGTTACAAGAAACATTACTTCTATCTTCTTCTATCTATTTATCCATCCATCTTTATGTACACACACACACACAGACACACACAGACATATGCATACATGTGCGCGCACACATGACTTTTATGGCTATGAGGTGAAAAACATCTGTGAGTAAAACAAACCAACTTCAGATGCATGTAAAAGGTTTTYTGGAATACATATTGCAGAGGACCTTATCTTCTAACTGGCCGATGCTGTAGAAGGCAGATATGAAAGGAAGTGGAGGGAGTAGGGGGGAGAATAACAGGCAACAGAAATGTAATCAATTTTAGGTGTACTGAGAGGCCATCTGCTTCTATCATTTGAAATTACAGCAGAAAGGCAAAATAATATATATTTTATAGGTTTTTACTTGAAACACAGAACACATAGTAGCCCTAAGTAGTTCAATGAAATGTCTTAACATTTTAAATAATTCTTTGTATAGGGGCTCTGGAGAAATCATTTGCTTAAAGATGCTTCCTTCATTTCCAAAGCAAGGAGCAAGGGAAAAAAAGTTTTGAAGCTACAGTTTAGAAGAGATGGCAATAAATACATGCATGAAGCAATGCATAGCAAATGACAACAGTCTGTAAGTAAGCCTTTCCTATGCGCACCCCTTCTGGACTATAGTGAGGAATAAATTAATGAATAAATAATAAATAATAAAGCCATGGTAAATTGCAATTCTGATAAGGAATAGGAGCCTCTGTATTAAGAGGATGAATAATATAAATAGTCAGTTCTAAAGACTGAAAGACAGACCTATAAAGGACACAAATCCCCACCTTCGCATAACCAAATTGAATTTCGAGGCTCATTTTAGTGAGAAATTATGGGGCTCTGGATAAACTGCTAGAAAGCATTTCAAACTATAAGGTATCATATTTAGCATCGAAGTCTTTTCTTTTTTTGTAATCAAAATACTTCTCTGTATTTGAAATAAAAAGAGAAACATTTTGAGTTAAATTCCCTTTGAGAAAGATTTATTTTGGTTTTCCGCATTTCATTGTGGTTAATCTATTTATTTTCATTCTTGAATAAAACTGACTTTCTGTCTTAAAAAAATAAGCAGTAATAAACAATAACAAATGTGGAAAGAATTTCTGGGGAAGTGTAATCATTTCAATAATGTGTGAGATGCGAATCTCAAGTGTCTTTTCTAATAAATAAAGCATTGGAGAATGCAGGATAACTTGAACTGAACTATAAATAAGCCTTCTTTTTAATATTAAATTATACAAAATTCATTTGATATAAAGCTTAAGGACTCCCCTGATTCCCAGTGTTTTCTAGTATAGTACCCATCTTTAAATCCTTGAGAAAAATTATTTAAGTTTTCTCATGTACTGCTCTGAAGTAAGATAATTTTGATATTCTTACAATGTAGAAAACCAGTATAAAACCCAACAATGTTAGATTTTTTTTCAACATTTCTTTTCTCTCATTATATGCTTGTTTCTTTTAAACAGCTGTGACGGCAGCACACACACTTTCAACAGTGTGTTAGTGTGACGTTTGCCTGAAAAATGTCATGGAGGAATTTGACTTTTCTATCAAAAGCTCGTTTAATGTTTACATTGAGGAATGAATGAAAAATTGTGTGAAATGGTTTATAGTAATTTAGTTTAAAGATGGCTGGARAGATGGCTCAATAGGTAAAGCACTTGCCATGCCTGGGTRCGGATACGAGTTCGGATCCCAGTGGCCATGTAAATGCTGGATACAGTGGTGCACACAGCTGTAAGAGCTGGATACAGTAGTGCACACACCTGTAAAAACTGGATACAGTAATGCACACACCTGTGAAAGCTGAATACAGTAGTGCACACACCTGTGAAAGCTGGATACAGTATTGTATACACCTGTRAAWGCTGGATACAGTATTGTATACACCTGTAAATGCTGGATACAGTATTGTATACACCTGTAAGAGCTGGATACAGTAGTGCATACACCTGTAAATGCTGGATACAGTAGTGCACACACCTGTAAGAGCTGGATACAGTAGTGCATACACCTGTAAATGCTGGATACAGTAGTGCACA
>BDUI01010317.1:40321-52343 GCA_002335545.1 Apodemus speciosus
CCCACCCATCTACCCTCTTTCCTTTCTTCCATACCACTGTGTTCATTCCTTCTGTTAAGAATACAACCGACCAAACACAAGCTATATTCTCTTAAGATGATTTTGCTACATTGGAGATGATGGTATTGTCTAAAAATGGGAAGCTGCTCCTCCTGGCTGCTTAAAAGTGGAAGAACTACACAAACTTCAAGGCCCTGTACCCTTCATACCAACTCTACAGAGCTGCTGAGAGGATGAGGTAACTTAATCAACAGTCCATACTTAGTATGTTCATTTCCAATAAAATGTATAACTTACTAAAATTAAAAGTACAGAAGACAAAGTTTAAAGTCTCCTTATTTGTATCCCTGAGGTTGTAAGAAAGTAAGTCCAGAATAGTAATATCAGGACAATCCCAAAAGAAGTGAGAACATGACCTTATGCTTCATTATTGAAGGGTACACAGAATCCCTGGAGTAAAGATGAAACCTAGGGCCAGCTCTTAGAAAAGAAAAATAAGAAGAAACCCTCCTAGAAAAGGCTGCATTCTCARTGCAGGACAAACTGAGAAAAAAATCTAAACTCCAATAGAGTTAAATTAAGAAACTTGCTTGCTTGACCTTCTCTTAGGAGGAGGAAGAAAAACTGGTCCTTTGAGAATTTATAACCCCAGTGTTGACCTCAAACAGCTTTGTCCACAGGTTGGCATTACCTATGCCTGAGATCTTCAACCTGAGGGATTAAGGATCCCATGTAAGATATGCCCTCCGCATCTAGCACAAGCAGGAAAAACCTCTGTTGATGAACTCTAGATTTCTGAGAAATTCCACAGGTCACTTTCCAATGAATGTGACATTAAACGATTAACAAGAAGACCCTGCCAAGCAGGAGGTACCTGCAGGCGTTCATTTTGTTTTATAAGGAGGCAGCTTTTCTATAAAGTCCTTAGCTCTAGTCAGCACCAGACTCTTGAATTGAGTATCTAACAAGTGATAGGTACTCTCTGTGGTATGGATACAGTTTTCATTAATGATGGCTATCACTAAACCCCAGATTCTATGCAAGCTTGTAGACTTTAACAAGTGCAATCTGTTTTCTGATGTTCTTCATATCACACACTGAATTTCCAGGGAGGGAAGCGCCCTCTGACCTGAGAATGCAGCTTTAAATTCACAGCTTAGAAGATGACATGAGCTGGGCCATTGGAACATTCCTAGAACCTGGGATGTGCTCTATTAAAAAAAAAAACATCACGGCTCCTCTAGCCTTTCTTTCCTTGAAAAGTATCAAGACTGAAAATGTCTGGACAATCCTATAGAGTGTAAACATTTATTTCTCTGTATTGTTGCGTGGTTTTGTGTTTTGAAGCTCCTAGAGTGCACAAAGGCTCTTCGTGGTGAGATTGTAAGAAACACACACGCACTCGATTTAAAACTGAATTATTTTCCACAGTCCCTTCAGACAAAGTTCAAAATTGTTATTGTATGCTAATACAATAGCCACACATCTTTTTTGATCTCAATGGCATCCCTCCAGAATTAACTTTCTCGACCATGGGTCATGCTTTTCTAGACATATCCTTTCACATCGTAGCAACACATGCCAACTTTTGTTCAATCTTGGACCACACAGGATATTACTCAGTTACAAGAACACCATGGCTATTACATACGAAACAGAGACTGACATTTTTATCTCGGAAGTCAGACTTCCTACGACAGAATCCTAGGTGCCGTTCGTTAGCTGTTTGACTGTAAATAAGTTGTTTAAAATCGTTTCATTTTGGCACCCGTAAGATGAGATTAGTGGCAGAATTCACCAATACAAGGAAACTAATGAATTCACATGAGTATTTAAAAGTAGGTCAAGCACACAGCGCCCAGGGTCACGGCAATGCAGATGCAAAGGCTTCTATTCTCATGGATGTTTTTCTTCAGAAAGCCTCAACTGGCCACCTAATTGTTCCCCACAGATAGCCCAGACTTATCTCCATCTGCACTGTCAAAACAAAATTATTGATTTTACCTCAGACCCACTATGAAGCACAACATTTTTTTTTAGCATTTCAACAAATAATCCTGACATATTATCAAAACTTAGATTGTAGCCTGTGACAGAGAAGAGGCTCAGCAGATACTTGTTTAATAAATGGATTTCGTTAATGTTCAAAAACCACTTAACTGATCTTAACTCAAATGTATCACAAACTTGGCTATAGATACCTAGCATCTCCCCTATTTCTGGCTACACTTAAGCACACTCAACTCTTTATGCTTTAAGAAATAAAGCAAAAAAGATTCCTTAGACTCTCCATGTCACTACCTTGTGACTCCCCTTGACCTTAACACAGGAGACTGGCTTGAAAACGTTACATCTTCACATAGCTTGCCACTCAATCAATCTACGCTTAGCTTCCGTTTCCATCCGTCTAGACAAAGTATTCTACATCATAAACAGTCTGCGTGGAAACAAACCAAGCACTTCAAATTTTCCCCACACTTGGCATCCCGATTGTTTTCCACACCGGCGGATTCTTCCTGATTTGCTACAAGGTTTTAATCTCTCAGCAATTCCTTGATTCTCTGGCTCTTGTCCTTTTACTGAGCTAATGAGATACAAAGAAAGAAAGTCCAGAGCTCTCCTCTGTTAGGCAGTTTTCTTAAGCAATGTCGTCACAGCTTCAATTATCATCTACATAATAACCACTTTAAAGTTTCTATCTATAGCCCTGGCATTCCCCTTGGTTGATGGACCCACTCATGTGTTATAAAAGTCCCTTAAATTCAACATTTTCAATATATTYTTATATAAAAATATAAGGCATGAGTCAGGCTAAAGCCTTTTGCTCTTTCACTAAGCTCATTTCAGAATTTGCTCACCATAACTTATAACTGTAGGCATCATCATGGACACCTCCCTTCCCAACACTCTCACATTCAGTGTCTCAACAGATAGATACTAATGTATCTGTGTGCAAATGTCTTCTAACACCCCAACTTCTCCTCAACTCCACGCCTACATCCTCGAAGTCTCCATTTTGCTGTGTAGTATCATCAAAGCAATAAGTAAAAACATCAATCTAGTTGCATCCTTTAAGCCTCACGTTCTTTATGACCTTTGGATGAAGACTCAAGTTCGTCAACACAGTTCATCTTTGCATAACGCTTCATTGTTACCTGGGTTCCAGAAAACTTTTTCCAAGTTCCTCCAACATGTCATCTCTTCTTGCTACTTGGGCGTACATACACATTGCTTTCTCTTACCTCTCCTTTCCTTCTTTCTCCCCTTCCTCAATTCTTTTCTCATCTCGTTCCTCAAATCTCCACTAACATTCCTGCATAAACCGTCTCAATAGTGAATTCAAATTTGTCTGGGTGACTATTGCATCTGTGTGTCTTTCACAACCACTTATATGATCACTCTCAGGCATGGGCCCTGATGTGGATTTTGAACTCTTTGTATTTCTCATCACTTAGCAAACTGCCCTGTGCCTCGGGCATCCCATAAATAATTGTTAGTGAAATTGCTTCATCAAAGTCTTCTTGGGGCCACCTTTAGCAAAGTGGGTATATTGCTTCTCACTAGGCTGAAGTCTCCTGCTCTCCTTTGCTGACTAAGGGACAGACACAAGCTTATGAAACGTGAAGCAAAACAAACACTACACAAGAGTTTATTCTAGGCCAATTAATTTCTATATTTAAGCATCTAAATGTCAGGAGCACTCATGGCCAGAAAGAATAGACAAAAGCAAATAGGAAGTGCTTAAGAAGTCTTGCTTAAGAAAATACAGGTCCTGCAGAGAGGACAAAACATGGACTTGGCCAACACTGTCAAGAAGCAGCAAGAGGGCGAACTTGGGGCTCCTGTAAGCAAACACAGGCACTTCGGTTTGCCCTGGAGACAGCCTGGAAACATACGTCTGTAGAGTTGAAACTTTGGACATCGCAACTCCCAGGCTAGCAATAAAGGAAGAGAAAGTCTGAGGAGTAGTGGGCAYGAATCTTCCAAGCAAAGGATTTCATTGATAAAGGAAAGGTGATGGGGAAGACATGGGGCTGATAACAAGATTCAAGCTGCCCCCCCCCCCAAAGAGGGAATGAGAACGCAATAAAACAGCACTTTATCTATGGGATGCTCTAAAAGAACAACACTTTGAAGGACTGGGATCTGATTTGTATTCTGAGTGGTTAAGGATTCCAGGAACCTACCTGCATCTTGTTCCACTACCAGAGACACCACAATGACGTACCTATAGGCGTCCAATACAAAATTAACATTAGCTAACCTCAGGTACTGTTCAGCACAGGTGGAAAATGCCCACCATATAGACTCAACAAGATTATGAAGGTGCACTATCACAGAGAASTTTTGAATAAAGGCAGAAATCCCCCGRTAGTGCATGCAACTCAGGAGTGGACAAGCTTCTGAGTACTCAGGTCAACAGATCATTGGAAAGCACACTCCAGAACCAAGAATGTTAATAAATGCTTAAGGGGCATTGAGGATTTGCAGTAGGAGGAATGGACCACGAGTCAGAAGGATAAAGTAAGGCGGTGCAAACAACTGGCATACAAGAGCTCAGAACTCATCTCTAGAAGGTTGGACTAGGTGAGAGAGACGTCCCATAAAAGAGCGAGGCATCCAGGGTATCTAAAAGGTAAGGATCTGCATGTGTGATAGGACATGCTGACTAGAAGAGCTAGTATTTTGAAAACTAACTTAAGAAACCAGTAATTTTTGCACTTTGACTGATGTTAAGAGTCCCCAGGGTGTTGAGACGAGCCAGGAAAATCCCTAGAAACCAGACAAGATAATTCTTACAAAGGAGAAATAGTGGCTATGTATCAGTTTTCTAAGACTACACTGTGATGTCAAAACCCTTTCTTCTTCCTCACTGAACCAGACCATATACTATCTTTCCTTCCTACTTCTCACCTCCCTCCCTCCCTTTTGAAAAGCTAGGTCTTATGTAGCTCAGGCTGGCTTGAAACTCGTCCATGTAGCTCAGGCTGGCTCCTGATTCTCCTCCCTCCACTTCCCAACTGCTGAGATTACAGCCAACACATCAGGTTATCCGTGATTCCATCTTTCATCCATCTGGACNGCCAACACTGTCAAGAAGCAGCAAGAGGGCGAACTTGGGGCTCCTGTAAGCAAACACAGGCACTTCGGTTTGCCCTGGAGACAGCCTGGAAACATACGTCTGTAGAGTTGAAACTTTGGACATCGCAACTCCCAGGCTAGCAATAAAGGAAGAGAAAGTCTGAGGAGTAGTGGGCACGAATCTTCCAAGCAAAGGATTTCATTGATAAAGGAAAGGTGATGGGGAAGACATGGGGCTGATAACAAGATTCAAGCTGCCCCCCCCCCCAAAGAGGGAATGAGAACGCAATAAAACAGCACTTTATCTATGGGATGCTCTAAAAGAACAACACTTTGAAGGACTGGGATCTGATTTGTATTCTGAGTGGTTAAGGATTCCAGGAACCTACCTGCATCTTGTTCCACTACCAGAGACACCACAATGACGTACCTATAGGCGTCCAATACAAAATTAACATTAGCTAACCTCAGGTACTGTTCAGCACAGGTGGAAAATGCCCACCATATAGACTCAACAAGATTATGAAGGTGCACTATCACAGAGAASTTTTGAATAAAGGCAGAAATCCCCCGRTAGTGCATGCAACTCAGGAGTGGACAAGCTTCTGAGTACTCAGGTCAACAGATCATTGGAAAGCACACTCCAGAACCAAGAATGTTAATAAATGCTTAAGGGGCATTGAGGATTTGCAGTAGGAGGAATGGACCACGAGTCAGAAGGATAAAGTAAGGCGGTGCAAACAACTGGCATACAAGAGCTCAGAACTCATCTCTAGAAGGTTGGACTAGGTGAGAGAGACGTCCCATAAAAGAGCGAGGCATCCAGGGTATCTAAAAGGTAAGGATCTGCATGTGTGATAGGACATGCTGACTAGAAGAGCTAGTATTTTGAAAACTAACTTAAGAAACCAGTAATTTTTGCACTTTGACTGATGTTAAGAGTCCCCAGGGTGTTGAGACGAGCCAGGAAAATCCCTAGAAACCAGACAAGATAATTCTTACAAAGGAGAAATAGTGGCTATGTATCAGTTTTCTAAGACTACACTGTGATGTCAAAACCCTTTCTTCTTCCTCACTGAACCAGACCATATACTATCTTTCCTTCCTACTTCTCACCTCCCTCCCTCCCTTTTGAAAAGCTAGGTCTTATGTAGCTCAGGCTGGCTTGAAACTCGTCCATGTAGCTCAGGCTGGCTCCTGATTCTCCTCCCTCCACTTCCCAACTGCTGAGATTACAGCCAACACATCAGGTTATCCGTGATTCCATCTTTCATCCATCTGGACGCCTCTTCTAAGTACCTAGCATATCGGACTGCCAGGCTGTGGATGACTACAGCATTCATAGTAAGCAAAGAAGTAGGGGGGAAACGGATTTCTTGATGCACCACGGAAAAGCATTTGAGAAGCTGCTCTTGGCGCCTAAGACATCGCAAGGCTGTGAGCTGAACCTATGCTTTCTGATAACGGGAGACAGGCGGGATAAGAAGGAGCAAATCACATGGACCTTTTCATCATAAGCTGATAGAGATGGGCTCCCTGCTAAGGAAAGAATCTCAAAGTAACCAGAATTGTTTACGCACAGCGAGAGTTCCTCAACACCATCAAAGCAGGAACACACAGAAGCTGGGCCCAATATGAGCAGAAGTCATCTCTGTTTTATTTCCTTCCTCCCCCCCAAGTCACTGCTTCTTCTTGGTGGGTATAGGGAGGAAAGGGGTGGGGGGAAAGTGTGTACTTTTCTTGGCAGTCAGGGCTTGATCTCCTGACCCTCTCATGAGCTGTCACCAGTCACTGAAAAACCTTACAAGATTTCTAACTGGAATTTCATTGAAGCTTAAAAAGCATGGCATGAGTATTGGCAGCCACTTTGCTTGGATGCCCAGTAGAGGCATTAGTTGTGACATTCCTATTCAATGGTCTTCAAGCCTTACTGTGAGARCAAGGCCACACTGATGGAAGAGAGAGACTGGAGAAGCTATTTGGATGTTAATTTTCTAAGAATGCCCTACAAGTGCAAATGCTTTTCCAGGGACAGTGGCAGTTGACTCTGGTTGCCACAGCATAGTTACAACTTGCAGACTTGTCTGCCCAGCGGAAAGGTTTGCTCTGTGCAGAAAACAAAAATACTACTAGTAATAATTTAGCAGTGACAGAAAAAGCGGCATTGCTGCCCTGTGCTCTTCTAACGTAAACTAAAACACACCAAGGCAAGATGGGGCTCATGACTATGATCCCAGGACTAGAGGCTGAGGCAGGAGGATGGTGAGATTGAGGCTTGCCTGGATTACAGAATGGGGACCTTGTCGTCCGCTTCATGCACCCTCAAGAAAAGAAGAAAAGAAAACATATGCACTCGAGGCATTAGCTCTTATTAGAAATTTGTAAACATCATTCAGACGTCTTCATCCTGAGATGTTGTAGAACAACTGATGGTAACATATAAGTGATGGTCATGGAGTATTGGCCACTATTTTAAGTATTTAATATAAACACTTTTATTGCAGCATATAACAATGTAGACGCTCAAGTTCTTATAAAACAAATACCATTACTATAAAGATGCCATATAAATAATGGGAAGATTTACCAACAATTATAATTGTTCTATGCATTTGAAAAAAATTTTCTTAAAATAAAATAGCAATAAGAAATAACAGTAATTTGGCAACACTTGAGATAAGACCTTTCTCTTCAATCCTGGCTTTAAGAAGTATGTCAACCATGTTAGGGGGGCAAGAAGACAACAAGAGCTCCTTTGTAAATAGTAAAGTTAATTTAAGACAAGTATCAATATTATTCCAAAATAGTCTAATGGGGAGCAGTGTATAAAAAAAAAACCAAGAAGAACTTATTTTCCATTGGAAAAGTTATAACATATTTTTATTTGAAGCTCTACAGGCTTTCCGGGACAAAAAAAAAATAAGGTAAATTTACAGCTTGGTTATTAGCTGTTGATTTCAAATTATACCCTGCCCCCATATACACTCAAGTACACAGGAGAAGAATTTCTGCACAGAGCCAATTGAGAAGGCAGGAAGACACCATACAGAGTAACCCCAAATCTATTAAAAAAATTGAACTAAGTTTGCTAAAAAAAAAAAAAAATAGTCTACCAAATTCTCTCTCACTTAGACAAGTGAATAAATATTATCATCGGCACTAATGGTTATAAAGTGCATGAGGAAGATGGATTCCTTTGTGATCTGATCCATCTCTAAGGCTGGACCTAGCATCTTTATATAAGTATTTCCATGATGACACCTACCCTCTGAGGTAGTATAAAACCTGATGGTACTATGGTATCTATGGTAACCATGAAATTTGCTGTCGAACTAGAAAACCAGTCCCGAGCAGGGAGCACGCATGCCTAGTCTGTCTTCAAGATGTCTACCTCCCACAGGCCTCGTCCAGAGTTCTTGGTTTCTCTGAGCATTTACGGTTCTCTCCTGGCCTTCTGCTTACATAGAACTCATTTTCAGACATTTTCTGTTGTAAGAAAATGAGATGTGAATTGGATTTGCGAGTTTATCGAGGGCGCCTAAGCAGACTGCTCAGTCTCTTGGTTGAGAGAAAAGAGGAGGTGCTCAGAGCTAATGATGTTACGTTTGTAGCTGATGATGTTATGCGCAAAGAAGAAATTGAAGGTTGGTAAGAAAGAAGCCATTGGCATCTATAAAATGGAGGGGGGGCAGTTGTTTTCCATTCCCCCATAGTTTTGGGAGAAGGCTACAGAAATTTAAAAACTCCAGTAGTTAAGTTTGTTCCTGTCTTCATTGCACTTACCGACTTGCTTTTCTTTAAATAAGGTTTTAAAACCTCAGCAAAATCTAAACCACGCATGCCTCCACTTACCCAGCTCTGCTTTCTGCTTTGCATAAGACGTCAACAAAGACATCAACAAGGAATCATTCCTAGGCCTTGAGCCTCTGCACTGGCTCTCTCCTGAGAATGTCCTGTTTCCTGGGGTGACTTTTATTTTGTTCTGGAAGAATCAGCTCAACTTCATCTTCTGGAGGAAAATTTCTCAGACTCCTTCCGAACTGGGTTAGCATCTCCATTTCGGAGCGCTCTAACTGAGCTGCGTGTACTGCCCCGCCCCCATCATCTCCCTTTTTAAAATGTAATGGTATTACACTATAGCACTCTCATTAATCATCTCCCTAACCAGACTTCAAGGTTTTTGATAGGTTTTTATTCATTGCTTTATTTTTAGACTGCGCAGCTCACAACTCTCTCTGGCAAGCATCTTTTGAGTAAGTGAGGCGGGGCCGTAGTCCATCACTGGTTTTACATCACTCAAAACACTTAACATTAACATTCCGCATAATGCAGTGGTAACTCAGTCAAACATTTAGTTAAGTCTTTATCGGACTGTCTTGAGAGTTGGGGGGGGGGGAGAGGTTGCGTGTTGCAAAATTAGTACTGGAGGAACGCTTCAGTTTGAACAGGAAGTCCCCAATAAGCTAGTGTTAACAAACGTTTGGTCCCTAGATGGAAAAGCTGTCTTGGGGGCAGCGTGTTGGTGGTCCCAGAACCTTGAGAAGTGGACTCTATCTAGAGGAAGTAGGTCACAGGGGTGTGTCATGTCCCAGGTTCCATTTCTCACTGTGTTCTCCTCCCCCTGTCCACCATGTGGTGAACGGCCATCTCGCCACATGTTGTGTTCTTTGGCCTGTGATGTTAATTCTGCTCGACTGCACAGGTTGAAACAACTATGGGCCAAAATCTCCGAAACTGAGCAAAATCAGTCCTTCTTCCTGTTCGCTATTCTCCCCGGTATTTGGTCAAAGCAACCAGAAGGGAACAACGTAAAGGGTCAGACCAGGGTTCTTCCCAAGAATGTGGTAGTGATGTTCTCGGGTTACATCACGTTAGAGACGTAATTTTAAAAACGGACGGCAAACTTCTATTCCGAAGACAGTAGGGGCCATTCACAAAGAGGTCAAAGTTGGGTTTGAGTTTCCAATAAAAGCAATCTACTGGAAGACTGATGCTGTGAATGTGTTAGGAAAATACAGAGTTCTTTGCACCAACCAAAAAACCAAAAAAACTGACCCACTATATAGTTAGCAGAAGATATAATTCCGTCTGGTCCACAAGCACTTCGAGGGCCATAGTCACAAGGCCTGATGGTACTCAGATAATAATCCAGAATCACTTGCGAAACCCTCTGCCTTGTACGGAAGGTATCTGTCCTCAGCATCCCATACAACTCCCACCTATTAGTAAATACCAAGACCTTAAATCCCTCTATAAAGCTGTGGCTGGACTTGGCCTACCTTTCACTGAGCTCCAGGAGTCTGCAAAAATAAATAACCGCGTTCAATAGTTCATTTTTAAAGAAAACGGCAATTTAAAAAGGGGAAAACATTTAGTCTAATGAGACTGATCTGACAATAAGAAGGTAGTGAAAGGCTCAGCCTGTTGGTGTATTATTAACTCTTTCTGGTCACTTGGGGAACATTTTGAGTACTGTACTAAAAGAGGTAATTTACTAAATGGTACCCTAATGACCAGAAAGAGTTAATGTGGTAATCAAAAATGAGCAATTTACTGCTCATCAACTAATCGAGCTCAGTAAATTTTTTTTTTTTTTATTAAAATGCCTCTGATACTGTTCAAGTGGAATTTTAATTGAAAAACTGAAAGCCATTTAGCTGAGAATGCGGTAGGGTGGATATTACAACCGATTAATCCAAGAAAAGTAATGGCGTGTCTAACCAAAGAAATACAGGCTGCAACACTGAGTTGGCGCCTACCAGCATCGACCTACTAGCAACACCACCAGCATTGCTGAATGCCTTTTATACGGCAGCCATTACGGCAGATGTGTGCGTGGAGTTCAGTGTTTCAAAGGATGCCTTCGTGATCAGACGTGGAGCTAAAGAAAGGCAGAGCTACAGGTACGCTGTGACTAGATGTCAAGCTGTCAGATACCGTGGACCATGATGGCTGACTGGGCCGCGCTGCTTCTCATTACAGACACGGGCGAAATTAGTTTACTTGTGGAGTTGAAAGAGTTTATTAATCAAATGTCCATTCCAGAGAATTTTCATTGTAACCTTAGTGCCAACAACGCTTGTAAATTTTGCTAGGCTTTTCATAAAAAGGGGGGGGGGTGTTGTGTAACATACCAGGGTTGAAAGGGCTTAAAAAGCTTGTGTGGAGGGCCAGTCCTTGGCTGGCAGCTGTAAACTGAGATTTTAGGAAGGTTCCCACGGGCTAATAGCTTACTACATTACAGGTTTTTTTGTTTTGTTTTGTTTTTAACAAACTGTGGTTTTTGAACCTGCTGGCCTTCTGTGAGTCTGGAACTTTGGTATGTCCACATGAGCGGACCCTCCTAAAACCCTGGGTACCGAGTCACATGTGTGGTTATAACTCACTGCGGGAGGAATTAAGCGGGTCTCACGTCCCCCGACGAGGGAAGGCCCCTCGGAAGCCTGTGTCTGCTTTGTTCTGCTTTTCAACCCAAGTGCCTCTTCCTCTGCTCAGTCCGCCTTGGAGCCTCTCCTCACCGGAGCGCGTTCTAGCTGTGAGCATGCGCACATACCAGGTCCCGTGAAACCTCCTGGAGATCATCTCTCCCGGCACCGTCTGTTTTCACTTCACAGTCATTCCGAACACTAAACGACTCACGTGGCCATTTTAACAAAAGACTTTGTGAAAACAGAGTGTCAGGCAAGGCTACAGGTCTTCAGGGCTTACAGATCGAAGCATCTAGATTTCCTGTCCTAGCCCACCATGTTCCTTCTTTCTCTCTCTTTTTAAAAGTTTGTTTAGACCTTATTGGTTTTAAGCTAGCCAGTAAATAATGGCCAACTTTTCTTAGTTGATGTCAAAGAGGCACACTCGTCACCATTTTTGGTCCCTGCAGTACCACAAGCTAGCTCTCTCTCTCTCTCTCTCTCTCTCTCTCTCTCTCTCTCTCTCTCTCTCT
>BDUI01010324.1:13253-38711 GCA_002335545.1 Apodemus speciosus
AAAAGAAGGAAATTCCTCCCTTTTTTAAAAAAAGATTTATTTATTTATTTATTTATTTATTTATTTATTTATTTATTTATTTAATGTATATAGATACACTGTTGCTGTCTTCAGACACACTAGAAGAAGGTGTTGTATCCCATTACAGATGGTTGTTAGCTACCATGTGGTTGCTGGGAATTGAACTCAGAACCTCTGAAAGAGCAGTTAATGGTCTTAACTGCTGAGCCATTTCTCCAGCCCCAAATCCTGACTTTTAATTCATGCGTATTTGTGCATTTGAGGATGGTGGACAGTAACTGGCTAAAGAAACAT
Organism: Apodemus speciosus; assembly: GCA_002335545.1. Lineage (NCBI taxonomy): Eukaryota > Metazoa > Chordata > Mammalia > Rodentia > Muridae > Apodemus > Apodemus speciosus. The sequence goes on from BDUI01010324.1 coordinate 13,569, forward strand.
ATGAAAAGATGAACTAATTAATGGCAACTAAGTGTGAAGGAGTCTCTAGAAGGCACTGTGGAGTTCAGTCACTTTCTGCTCCCGGAAACACTTTTAACATAGGTTTAGGTGAAAACACAAGGCATGCTAGTTAGATCTGCATGTAACAAGAATGGGAAGAGCAGAGCTAAGAGGTGTCAGAGTCTGTAGCTTCTGTGAACATTAAGAAGTTGAGTCATGAATAAGCTAAATCAAACAGGTGATTTTGAAATTTGCACTCATTCATTTTTTTTTTAAAACAAACTTTCTAAATCTTCTAAAAATATGGTAGATGGTTGGGTGGGAAGATCTAAGTTTAAGATGTCCTACAGTGGGAAGAAATTATCTTTACAGACCGTTCTGTTAGTTAATCTTTGGTGACTATGTTAGGTGCCATAAGTTATACTCTAGGAAGATGGAGGCAGACTCAGACCATTGATAGGATGACAGAGAAGCTGACATGGGGTGTGAGAATAATTCTAGGGGAAGAGCCATTGAAGGAATTTGCTACCTTTAACCCTTCCATACTCAGGACATTAAAAGTCACACGGTAAGCATTTTCCAAGGTCTGAAGCTTCATGCACACGATGAGGTATGTACATTTTGTCTTATTCTAGAATGCATCTAGTGTATAATGAATATCATTCACTCAAGAAAAAGAAAACACGATAATGAGAGAGACTAGAAGAGCTCATCTTAACTGCCCTTATTCTGTAACTTGTTCTACAGCTGGATGTTGAGGTCAAGAGAATGTGTTTCTAAGGTAACAAGGAACTTTCTCTAAAACTCTTTCTACAATTTTTACACCTTCAACCTCTATGACTAGATGGTATTGACATTTAGGTAGCAAAGAATATATGATTAATTAGTAATAAAGTTCGAAGCAAGTACCCTCTCCCACAATTTTACACTATATAATATCTTATGATTTAGTAAATCAACTTCATTAATTCATCACAATTGTCACCTATAAATTTCATATGCAGAGAAGTAAACCATCATTGTGATTTTTGTGGTTAGGGCCCATGTGTTAACACTACCCACATACTGTTTCTAAAGTATCTCAACTGCATCACGGCTTTCCTTGAAAGCTGGACCCCTCAGCTCTAGTCATCATCTCAATTGAAAGTCCAAAAATAATAACTGACTAAATATTTATTGCATGAATAGACAGATGAATGGAGAAATGGTGCATGCTTTCTTTATAAAGTGGAAGTCTCAAAATAAACTCTTGTATATGTTCAGACTAAGTCAAAAGAAAGCTACCATCCACAGGAGACATGTTCACATAGTTGTTGTAGGCTTTCGTCATTTTGACTGAGAGTAAAAATATACATTCCATCAAGTTGAGCTGGAGAGAGAAACTGAATGATGTCATAACTTGTTTGAGTTTGTAGATAAAATTAGAGCATATTGATTATCATGATTATTGTCTTAGGCAGGAACAGTGGCTTTGGTATATTTTCTAGGATGGTCAAAGACTTTCTACTAAGCCGTTTTACACTCAATAGTATCTCCGCAGGCTGTATGTAGTTGGTCTGTCAGTCCACTTTCTCAGATGGATMCTATACATACAGAGGGAAGGGGCCTTATGTAAAGTTAGACAACCAGTCCCTAGATGAACCAGAAACAATACCTTTCCCATACACAATGCATGCTCCTCCAGTCAGCATGCTTGCCCCTTGTAAGTAACTCTCCCCTGGGCAGATGCTCCCATGGCTCAGGCACAGGCCAGTGTTAGCTGAGGTGTACATGTACTGTTATTTATTTGCTTTTGTGGTCACCTGACACTCTTCCTGAGAACAACACGCATTAATTTATGTAAAGGTAGCTTCTTAGGTTAAGGTAAATAAAATAATGCCACCAAGATTCAATTGAGAGCCAGTGGTTTCTACTTCCATCAGCAAACCAGAGAAGCTTTTGTGTGGTTCTGTCGCCCCTGCTGCCCTCAGACACTCAAGCCGTTCCCACGAAAGCCGGTGAGAAGCACACACGGCATGAGTAGGCACATACTATTTCTATATTTATAGATGTTTCAGTTTCCCAAAATGGGAAGTCCTTTGGCTGGCAGCAGATACAGGCCTGCTCACAGCTAGGAAAAAGAGAATGGAACTCCAGTTTTCACACAGACATTGCTACATAGGCAGTTTTAAAATCCCAGGACAGGATTTCTGTGTAGTTGTTTCTGAGGCAGGGAAATTAGTTTGTCTTACTGGGTCACAGGAAAGGGTATTTTGGGATCCATTTCCCTCCAAAAGCTTGCTCCACATTCTTCACATTCCTAGCCACCCCTGAAGAACCTACCACTGAATTAACAATGGGAATCCTTGCACCCTACTGGAAAAAATTCTAAAGAAATGAAGGTGATGAGCCTTTCAAACAGTAGCTACTACACTGCTCAGAACACCCAAGGCCAGAACCTTGAAGACTTCAGACTGCCTCTAAGAGGAGACACATTAATTTTGTTTAGAGTCTGAAATCACAGTATTTGAGACCTAATTGTAATGAAATGTTTTTGTATTCAATAAATGGAGTGGAGTGATTCTTAACCACCCCACCCTCCCCCATTCTATTCCTCCTCCTGCTCTCTCCCCCTTTTCTCTCTTCCTCCTTTGCTCTTTCCTCCCTTCTCTCTCCCTTCCTCCCTTCCCTCTCCCTTCCTCCCTTTCTCTCCCTTCCTCCCTTTTCTCTCCCTCTTCCTCCCTCCCGACCACTCTTTCCCTCCCTCTTTCCTTCTCTCCTTTTTTCTTTTCCTCCCTCCCGCCCCCTCTCTCTTTCTCTCTGTTTCTCCCTCTCTCTCTTTCCCTTTCCTTCTCTCTTTCCCTCCTCCCCCTCTGTGTTTTTCTTTTTCCTCTTTCTTTATTTCTCTCTTCCATTTTCCCAGAACTGGCATAAAAACAGACGAACTCGATCCTAAAGCCATACTTTTAACACAGAAAGTAATTGTCCTTTCTTTTAAGATATGTTGGAACTAATATACCCAACTAACTCTATTTTCAATCTTTTCCCATTCTGTCACACCTAGAATTACTAACATAACTTCTTTATTTGAACGTATTTTAAACCTCACTCTCCTTATCCCCGCTTGGTCACCAAGATGGTCTCCAGTTTCCTAAGCTGAGGAAGGTGGCGGAGTAAGGAGTGGCAGGAGGGGCAGCTCCTGGACACAAGGTGCTCTGTAATAATCCATGAGCCACTGGGTCTTTCCAGGTGTTTAAAGGGTTAAGGATGGGGTCAAGAGTCTATAAGGACAGTCTCTAATGGTCAGAAGGGMTATGGCTTCTAAATGCTCAGAGATGCCTCCCTTGTTCCTGTCAGTGAGTAATGGCACAACTGTTCTGAGTATTCCTCCTCAGTTTTATTTTGTTTAATTCAGTCTGTCATTAGAAAGGCTGTGAGCTCTAGGCCTGATGATTACTCTCAGTGGGAGGAGGCCATGCCACTGCAGACTTGTGTTCTAGACAAGCGCTCCTTTATACAATGAGGGGCCTGCTGTCCCAAATGAAAGGCTCTTTAAAGAGCAGTGAGGGGCTCTTCTAAGCAGACTGCTACCATGTGCTTGTAAGCCTCCAGCATAAGCTCCGACCAAGAGACAGCAGTGTGCTCTGTGGCAAAGGAAGCCATTATCCTGCTTAGCCTGGAGCAAACTGAGCGGTGATTCAGTGAGATACAGGAGCACTTCCACAGGATGTGCGAGCAGGGGTCCCTAACTTCCTCCACATGAGAAACTCTTTAAAATGAGGGCCTCTGAGAATAGAACTCTATCAGCCCCTTACCCTAAGTCAACACACACAATTCCTAAACAAAAATTTAAATCTTGTGCATTGCATGGTATTTTGAGGGTGGATAATAAATCGGAGATTGGATCACAAATAAGGGAGTGTCCATTGAAGAGTTTGGGCTTTAAAAGTTGCTTCTGTGGATTTCTGATGCATTTGATTATATAAGGATARGGTAGACTAATGTCAGTCATTAAGTTTGAAAGGGTTTAAGAGTGGCCTTTGCAAAATCTGGTAAAAGAGAGTTCTGTCCGGCARCATTTTAAACACGCGTGTACAGGCTGTTCAGGTCTTTTCTTTTTTTCTGCTTTTTTATTAAATTAAACTAAAACAATTTATTTTAAAATATACAAATCAGTATTGACATTTTAAGTCATCAAAATAATTTATAATAGTTAAATGCCTTTTAAATATACATGATATCTTCTGAAGCTAAAAGTAATATGCACTCAACTAGTTTTTAAGATCTCTTTGCGTTATGAAATGTGATAGATGTGGAATAAAATAGCTCACTTCTCTTGTAAGTACAGTCTCAACAGTGGTTACAGGCTGCAGCTCCGCACGTCATCTACTAAATATACCAATTTCACATGGAGAAGAATCAGATAGGACAAATTAGTATATGGAAGGCCAAAGCATGTTTACTACTTCAACACGGTCAAAATATACCTAAGTTAAAGGTCAAAGAGTCCTACACTCCCTGCCGAGCTAACTCAGGAAGCACATTTGTCTACGCTTTCCTGTCATAACAGGAAGAGAGTAACTCCTTCCTTCCCACAGTGCCTTCAGTTTTACCTCCCAACTCCAATATTTTCTCCCTCAGGGCCTTCCAAATCCATCCTTGCAAGACAGAAGGCAGGAGGCAGCCTCAGCTGTAGTTTCCAAACAGTTACATTTGTTGAAATGTTATTCAAATGTTAGTGATTTCTTAAGCTAAACGGTTCCAATTTAAAATTAAAAGTTGAATTTCCAAACATCTAAATTGGTTTCTCTTATTCCCATTAATGGTCTAACATATTTCAAGAAAAACACAAATACACACTGCAAATGGGGAATTTTTAATCCTCCGTTTAATTATGTTACTTACTTTATTTTTTAGTTTTGCTATTATTTTTGGAAAAAATATAGCTTCCAAATGTTTTCCAAAAAGTATGATGGGTTATAAACTTTAGAATAATGCTTTCACCATAAGTTTGAAAGTATTCCATTTTAAATGGATAACTTAATAGTGCTAAAGGGAGTTTTGACGTCAAAGGGCAAGACTTTGCAAACATTTACTCATGTTTCTTTTAATCCAGAGTATGGAGACGTTGTTACTTTATGTGGCCCCACTCCTGTCCTCAGTCTTTTCCTCACATCTGACATGTGCCCGTGCACTCGAAGAGAAAAATGCTGTGAGCTCATGGTCAGAGTCAAGCGGGGCATTTTTGGTCTGCTTTCTAAAAAAATTGCTGAAAGTTTTGAGGTACAGGAAAATATTCTTACAAATTTTAGGTTATCCCTGAATAGAAATTATGTCAGAATCATAAATTAGAACAAAGCCAATACCACCACCTGAGCATGGAGAGAAAGCACTTATTTCTTTCATGAAGAGCACTTAGCTCTTTCCATCAGAGAATTTTTAACTTCTCTTGGATTTCCTATCAGAGGAAACCTAAGGAATGTGTTTAACAGTTGGAACAATCCTTTTCTGGCCACAGGGAGCAGATCTAGGTGACATAGATATATAAAACAGCACAGCCACACAGGGTGGATATGTGTGTGTGYTGTGTGTTAATTCTGTGATTCAGAGACCATTTGTTAACAATTTTTCTAATTGCTAAAACAAAAAGAACTAGGGTGGCATCCTTTTAACCACACGCGAGACCCTGACCACTCCTTGTTACTTTTTTCTCTTTATTAAAATAAAAGTATAATAAGCACCATTTCCTCTGCTTCTGGCTTTCCTTGCTAATCTCTTCAATGACAAATAATTTCAAATCTAATTAAAGACTGTTTCCATCACGATTTTAAGAATAGTTAGTAAACTAGGATGCGTAGTGGAACTCTCCATTAGATATTCCCAGTATGCATCAGTGTAACCTCAAATCACCTCTAAGCAATACGTGTCTTAACAACACCCATATTTCATTTATATAGAATGACATGAACATAATTTTTACATGAGTTGGGGAAAATTATATCTATTAAAATATGTTATTCAGGAGAAAGGTAAAATGACCAACATTATGAGGTTATACACATACTTACTTTGTCTGAGACAGAAAACTCAGCATTTTTTTTTTTTTATTGAACCTCCTATTCACAAAATCTCCAGCAGGGTCAAGATTCCTCCATCAAAGAAGGGTAGCAGCTCAGTGGTACTGGCTCAGCTAAAGCTGGCAACTMTGAGCATTCTGCCTCTGGTGATGCGGAAGGAAGTGCCTTTGACAACGGGCCTACAGAACTCTGTTCTCCATGGCAGATGACAGAATTCACCAAGAGCTTAAGTTGTCAAAACAACTAATTTGCATTTCTCAAATATCTAGTTTTCTACATTTGAAGACTGAATTGGTCACAACTTCATCAAACTTTATTTAAGTAATTAGATAAAGTCTCCAAATTTAGAATTGTAACCAGCCCTTTTTCATTTGTTCAAATTCTGGATACCATCTTGAAGGGAAGTTGCACTAAAAATACCTGTGAAACTTGAGCTAAAATGTAAAGAACTGAATATAGGTAAAAGGAAGCTTTTTTGAGCCATCTGAGGGAATCGCAATATTTTTTCATTCTTTAGTTCAGCACAAAATAAACTAGATTTAGCTGATTGAAAACTCAGGGTGTACAAACTATTAGATATGACACCTACTGTGAGCATACTTCTACAGACCTTCCCTTAATTGTTGATGCAAAGAAACATCTAGAAGCCCAAGAGGATAGAATGCTAAAAAATTTAATTGCTATGGACTCTGAATTATTTTAATTTGTAAGAAGATTCTCTTGACTTACTAAAAGGGGAATGTTACTGATTGTCTTTAATTTATGTTCAAGTTATCATACTGATAATTATGTAGAATTTTCTTTGTGGCAAAAAAAACAGTCAGATCTGAAGGAAAACTACAGGCATATATATGTGTATGTGTAGGTGTAGGTGCAGGTGCAGGTGCAGGTGCAGGTGCAGGTGCAGGTGCAGGTGCAGGTGCAGGTGCAGGTACAGGTGCAGGTGTAGGTGTAGGTGCAGGTGTATGTGTAGGTGTATGTGTATGTGTAGGTGCAGGTGCAGGTGCAGGTGTAGGTGTAGGTGCAGGTGCAGGTGTAGGTGTAGGTGTAGGTGCAGGTGCAGGTGTAGGTGTAGGTGTAGGTGTAGGTGCAGGTGCAGGTGCAGGTGCAGGTGTAGGTGTAGGTGCAGGTGCAGGTGTAGGTGTAGGTGTAGGTGCAGGTGCAGGTGTAGGTGTAGGTGTAGGTGTAGGTGYAGGTGCAGGTGCAGGTGCAGGTGCAGGTGTAGGTGTAGGTGTAGGTGTAGGTGTAGGTGCAGGTGTAGGTGTAGGTGCAGGTGTAGGTGTAGGAGGAATAAGTATATGTGCTGTTTTAGGTCCTAGACCCTAAATGTACTATCTGCGAATACTTGCCTCTTGTAGTTATTCATTTATTTAGATGTCTTTTTGTAACAAGTTACATGAATATATTGGAATTTAATTATTTTAGCCCTTTCAAAGTAAGGAACATGAAAAATTCAGTGCAAACACCTAAGCAAATAGGTTTAGGATTACTTAGCATTCTCAGGATATATATATATATATATAATCTTCCTGATGGAACATGCTTCTAATTATATTTTGTTTATAAAATTGAAACATATAATAAACTAATGAAAAGTCCAGTTGTTTCAAGGACTAACTGAAGAATGTGTAACACATGAAAAAGGCCAACACTCCATGATTGCCTAATCATTGAGGGTCAAGGGTAAATAAGGAAACAAGAAGATGGAGAGACTGGGGATTGAAATGATAGTTACTATAAGCTTGGAGGTAGAAGAGATAAAATGATTAAAAGTATTTTAAAAAGAATTTGATCAGTAACACACATTTGAAAACAGCCCCACCTACACAGGATCTAGGACACGCTTCCCAACCTCCCTGTCAGAAGGCATGCTTTGCACATGTCTTGTGTGCTCTTCCTTCCTGTCCGTGGGTTATCCTCTGCAGCAGCGTGGCTCAGGATGCTTCTCAGGCAGGGGGATTGTTTGTGTTCCTGCTCTACTCTGTGCCACCACCTCCTGACATTCTGTAATGACAGAACTCCTCAGAGCAAAAGCCCAGCAACTCTTGATAGAAATCACAGTGACTGTAAGACACAATAGCTCAGAGTATGCATTGGTTTGCAATGGGAGAAGCTGGTCTGTGCTTTTACTGAGCAATTATATCCTGGGCACTTCATAAACATGGCTTCATATTTTAGCACTCTAATGTGGAGACAACTATTTTTAATCTTCACTTTACCAATGAGTTTCAGAGAGGTTAAACAATTTACTGAAGAGTTATCCTGTTTTACTACAGTAAACATGTATTACAGTATCTATTAAACCAAGATAACTGGAGAGTAATATTACTACATGTAGAGCTGGAACTAGAAACAGGTTTGTATATCTCTAAAGAGTGAACTCTTATCCATTGTCTCTTATGGGATCCAATATGAAATGACTGGAAAAGGATAAAGTAAATTCTTGGTCTTTTAATCATTAAATTATACTAGATGCAGCATGGCATCATTGAAAGAAGCGCATTTTTATTTAGAAAATGAGGAATTTGAGACTAGATCTTTGGCATTTTCTACCCTTTGCTGTAAAATCTTGACTGATTCTGAACTGAAGCAGACTCTCTAAGTGGTTTAGGATGTTGTTCAACACAATGTGGAGTCCTTTATAACTCTAAAGCCACACACCAGACTCAAGTCTTATTAAGTGTGCTCTGAACCCTCAGCCAAGCTTTTTCTTTCTATCTCAAGCCTTAGAAATTCTGTTTCCTCTAGAATGCTGTAGTTTCCATATTTTCGCCTGCTTGGAGAGGTCATTCTCCAAGTTTGAGTGGTAAATCCAGCACCCATGGCTGCTCTTTCATAACGCTTCGATCGTTTCATTCTCAGACTGTAAATGGCATTCTATATTTCCATAGTTCATGTCCGTTTCAGTCCTTTCAGTCCACCAAGGTTTATAAACTGTGATCCACTAGACAATGGTAACTCACATTAATTTCGTCAGTAAAGCTTTCTGACTGAATATAGACACATGTCTATTGCCTCTGGCTGCATTCAGAGCACCTAGGAAGAGCGCCACAGCCGAGTCGGAGACACCATAGCTCATACCGCAAGCAGTATTTGTTACCTGGTTGTTTACAGAACACTTTGCTCATCCCCGAATGAGACTGTTATTCACTAGTATTTTCTTTTGGGCAGGGTAAAGTCAAATAATGCTTGTTGATTTAGTAAATAAATAACCTCTAGCTATAAAATAGAATTCTATTTTAAGGATTAAATGGAATAATTTACATGTCATCATTGGAAAATAGTTGGTAATGACTTTCATCAAGCTGTCGGAGTGTATCTATAAGGTAAATTGACAATTCATGAATTTGTTGTACATTAACATGTACAACACTTAAACTTAATGAAGGCTCAGAAATTGGCCTTATAATATTAGAAACTGAAAAAATGTAAAGTAAAAAATGATGTGAACTTTTATCCTTATTACACTATTTTATGTTTCTAACTTGGAGTTTTAGCCATTGTTTTTTTTTTTTTTTTGTTATAAAGAAGACAATGAAGGTAGAACTGCAAACAAACCACTATTCTGTCTTCAGATGAGTTATCTTTCTGAAACACAATGTATTAATAAGTTCTGTGGTATTTTGGGGCTCACTTTGGGTTAGCATTCCTTTTTCAGCACAAGCCCACATTATTCTGTATGTGGCCAAATACACAAATGCAAAGGCAGAAAAAAAAAAAAAAACCCGTGTTCACTGCTTTCAAGAAGAAACAGCAGCGAGTCTGTGTGAGGTCCTACTAGGCCACCCCAGTGGAACAGCGTCAGACAGAGCTAAGCTGCTGACATTCTTCTTTTCAACATGTGAACACATAATTTAAAGGATGCCCAGGTTAGGAGTTCCTCCACATTCTCGCTGGTTTTGATTATCAGAAGTGACCTATATACTTCATGCTCTTATCCAAGTGGGTCTTTRGACCATTCACACAGAAAATAAGAGGTGAGAAAGACACACATCATCATAAATGATGGCTCTTTAAAACGGCCCACAGTCATCTTAGACAACCACATAGCTTAAACCACGGTAATATTATTGTTACTAATTTTCTTCAATGGTATTGAATTAAAAGGCCTATTGTACACACAGACTGAGGAAAATAATAAATTGACTCTCAATCCTATATAATGAAATGAAGGAAATAGTCCTTAGTACTTAAAATTATTGTGACTTTTACTATGCGTAAGAATATCTACAAACAGATYAAGACAACTACATGTAAACATTTAAACTTACTCTCTCGAGTATAATGTGACAATTTTTGTATCTCTATAGAAGCATTGTTTCTTTAAAAACACAGCAAAAGTCCACACAATTCAACCCCCACAATTTTTCTTCTGTCTTTATAAGTAAAAAAAGATATAATGAATCTCAAGAAGCTAAAGAGATCATATTATTAATAAGTTACAAATGATAATTCATGTATTTTTTTACCCTAACCCAAACAGATTGTGTTTCAAATAACAAGGCCCCCATAATCAATGTATGTGATGTTCAATATTTCAGTATTAATTTCAGATTCAAGCTAGAAATGAATAAAAATAGTAGAATCCTTTATGAAGCTTGTATTTTTCATCATTTAACTCAAAATTAAGCTCAAAGCAATTYGAGTCCTGTGGATCTTAGAAGATGCACTCATTTCTGAAAATGTATAATCTTAAAAAAAAAAACCAGGCAAATCTTCTTAGTTCTTAAAAGCCCATTGACTTTTTGTAAAGAGCTATCAGTAAACATCATGAAATAAAACATGAATCTTATACATTCTACTTTATGAGTGTAAAGCATTTGTGTTTTAAGTGGAATCTAGTCTCATGTTGTAGAAGGGTAAACAGGGAGCGAATGGAAGGTGAGTGTCTGTATTTTGGAGACGTAGAGTGTGGGGAGCCATCTCCAAGGCTAGATTTCATATTCTGGACCATGAATGGGTCGGTGGGGGTGGGGCTCTGTTCTCTCTTAGCGCCAAGGGACAGGTTCCATTGTCTACATGCCACCGTGTGTGTCCAGGTAGACTAATTCCTCTGAAGGAATGACACCTGACATTCAACAGAAGGATGGGTCTAAACCTCCTGGTCACTCTCACATGGCCAGCTACGCTTCCCAGAATAAAGACAGGGACTTAGACTGAAGGCACTTGTGATGCACAGGTCCATCATGCAGGACTGAACATTTGATATTTGAAGTCTTCAAAACTGGTTGTGTCTTACAGAGGTTATCTCTGGAGTTGTAGAAAAGAAAAGATGATACCATGTTTATAAAATTCAGGAATGAGAGAAAACATGTGTTAACAGGAAGTTCTTGTCTTTATGTTTTACACAACTGCTATCTCATGTGGAAGTTCTACTGCTGTTGTCAGGAGAGCCTGAAAATGTTTGGCTTTACTTCAAACTCTGCTTTGTGATGAGAAGAAAGTTGGCCACTTCTCAGAGAGAGGATATTTAAGCTATATTATAAACTTTAAATGGATGACCACAAAAGGCCCAGTTCCCCTGCATGTAAGCCTGTCTTTGTTTGACGATGCGTGCAGTGTAGCAATTCTACGCTTATTAACTCCCAATTATTAAGCTATTCATGTCATACAAATGCAGCGTCCATTTAAAAGTCTTGAAGCACTGAAAAGTGAAGAATCTCGAATCTTTACAACATATTTCTAACAGTTAAAGTTCTCTTCCCTGCTTTGCTCCAAAGAGATGAAAATCAGCAATTAAACTGGATACATTGCACTCACAGACTCCAACATGTTTTCAGTACCTTGAATATATGTGTGAAGCAGATATCAAGGGCTGTCCCCACACTCACCTGTCTGTTACGCTCATCCATAATCCTCGTGATCTGAATCTTTTTTCTCCCCATCGTCCCCGTGTTTCTTCTCTCTCTCGTCCCTGAAATTATGTATTTTTTCCTTCCTTTTCTTTCTCTTTCCTGTTTCCTTCAAACAAGTTTCCTTCTTCAGCACATGCACAGCTCAGTTCCCGAGTCCCTGCATTCGTTCCTGCCAAACAAAAACGAAAAGTTACACAATTCTTCCACAGCAAGCCACTTTCCTACATTCATCAGGAAAATAAACTTCACAAAACAATAAAATGAATAAGAATAACTCTTTAAAAGCACATGGGCCATCACGCTCTGGAGCATACTGCCCAGGGTGGTTTGCTTTTATAATTAAAATAACCTTATAAGTAATTTAAGAAGTCATTTAAGGGATGAAAACTGTGTTTTAAAACCCAACACTTGAAATGAACTGTATTTTTGTAAAGAGCTTCTTAATATGTTTTAATGAAATTAGGTGACAATTTTCACCCTTCTGTTATGAAAAATTACCCAAATCAGAGAGTTAATGAACCTTTATATACCTGTGTATGCTAAGTAGGGCGTCTAATTCATTTCTGAATGGAAAACAATCTCGTGTTTTGACAGTAGAGGTGATAACGTCCCTAGTTATGCAAATAAGATGGACGATTATGGAAGTGCTCTTTGATATATGTAAATGTCAACTAATTTAAAACTAAATCCTTTAATCTTATTTTGAGAAGATCACTGCCAGGAGAACACAGGAAAAGTAATATGGGGTGTTTCATCTTATGTTCARGCACTGGTTATGCTTGCATCTTATGACAGCACTTCCCCCCGAAGCTCCTAAGCTGTCCATTAAAACAACCCTCACACATGATGGTCACTGATAAGAAATAAATGGCGCAAAAACTAAGGTTATTATCTCATTTGTAACTATATACTTTTTAATAATAGACCACAGTCCTCTAAATTTAAGTGTTTAAAAGAGACATATCATATCTCCTTAGGGAGTCAGACACAAAATTACAGAACCTTGATATTATATACCAGAGAGCTCTAGGTCATGAATTAAAATTAAAATAATGATTATCAATTACATGGCAAACCCAGAGAGCACGGAATATTAAAAGTCTATATTTTACTCTGTTTAAAATTATATCTAAAAATATTTGCACATAATGAAAGTGAATTGCTATGAATTGGAAATTAACTAGGTAGGAAGCCTTCCACATGTTTGTTTCATTCGCAAGCAGCGGCTTCCATTATTTTGTCTCCTCTTATGTCAGAGGATATAACTACTTTACACACTGCTCAGAATTTCCATGTTGACTCTAGTTAGTCTCTGACAGTGGACCTGAAAAATTCCCACATGTATTATGTAACGCTAAGCCACTGTCCCGACTACTTAATAGATTATTTGGCTCTAGTTCAAGGTTCTTAGAACAGAAAAGGCTGTTAGATACTTGGTCTGATCCTCAGCTGCCTTTCAATTTCTTTATCCTTTGTCACCTTGAGTAAATTTTTAAAAATATAAGTTTAGGTAATTATCTAATTGAAGAGGCTATTATGATATAATTAGTTCTGGTGGATTAAGCTCTGCTTAATCACTAAGACTATCCACTCTCCTTTACCCAACGCCCTTCTCCTAAACTGCAGTTCAGTTTGGCGCATACACCATGATTACGGTGTGCTTGTCAGAGTATGACTCCAGCCACAGTTTTCAATGTTAGCAGCAGTCTCAAAGGTTTTAAGTTATATGAACACCACATATTGATTAATCACTCACAACCCAAAGACACTACTATAAGATACCAAGATCACACAGATAAAGAATTTGCAAAGCACAACACATAATGTATTCAACATTGTTAAATAGTCTACCCATTTAGTCTTAGAAATGGTCTTAAACAGCATACAAGTGGGATTCTTTCCTGTATTTCCTATAGTCTTACCCAAGAAACAAACAGCAGCCCAGAATGGTATTTCCCATGCATGTGTGAGAGCCCAATGAGACAAGAAAGCTTTCTCCACCACACACACACACACACACACACACACACACACACACACACACACACAATAAAACAGCAACAACAAACAAAACAAAACAAACAAAAGCAATCCATGAGTCTCAAGTCAAAGCATCTGGGAGCATCTCCCTTCCTTTCTCGGAGCTGAGGCTGGTGGCACTATCGGCTTACTGGATTGTGCCTGCCTAAGCGCTTACTCACTTTAGGTGGAAGGTCAGAATGAACAGATTAGAGCACAGTGGCTCAGCAGGGAGGAGGTCGCCCTTTACAGACCCTGATTCAAATACATGTAAAAAAGTAAGTAGGGAGACACCCCTGGAGAAGAGTGTCCTTAGAGACCAAGACTTCCAGACCACTGAAAGCAAAAGAGCCCCTCAAATCACCATCTGGCATTTCTGAACTGTGAAATCAGACACCGTGTTTAGAAGAAGCCAAGGAAAGTGTTTGTTTGTTTTTTAATTCTTAAAACACAATGAGGAATTTTTTTAGAGCTTCATATGCAAATGTATTAGCATGCTTGTATGTGCAAATATGCACACGTACATAAACTGATTGTTGAAAACGCCATTGAAAATAGTCTCCCGTTTTGAAATATGGCCAGGTAGTGGAAAGAGATGGAAACTTAAGCCTAATTYGACTTTTATTTTGTTTTCCACATAAGGACAATGCTCAGTTCAGTAACAGAAGTGTTGCTTTTTGAATATTCATAAAATGTAGAATTGTATAAAGTCCACACAAGTAGAATAGCAACAGATCAATGATGTCCTCACATTTCAAGGCCATCAGGAAATATTCAAAGAATTAGGAAGGTCAGCACCAGTGCATAACTTTTGCTTAATTTCTACTTTTTAGTATAAATATTTATTAACCTACTTTTTATACATAAACTATACTGTAAGGTTTGTTTCAAGTATTTATTTTCAAGAGGGCTAGAGAAAGAGATTATTATTACTGTAGTAACCTATTCAGTGGTTTCGCAGGTATATGAAAAAAAGATTATTAGTAATTAAACTACATATAGTAGAGTTCAGTCACACTGAGAACTTTCATTATGCATAATCAACCACAGGCTTCGTCTGGCCACCACAGTTCTCACATGAAGGAACCGTTCTTGAAAATGACAGTTACGTGTAAACAATCAAAACTTTGAACCAGAAGGAAAGAAAAAGAACACTGTATGGAGTTACAGTTGTCTGCACATTTTCTTCCTTTGCCAACTTAAATATAAAAGTAAAGTCAGTCTGCTTACTAAAAGGGGAACTTCAGCATGGCGGGCTTCTGTTCACTTTGCGTTTGGCATAAGCGGTCAGAGGAAGGCAAGGCTTCTGAGACCTGCTCCGAGAAGAATGAATGTTTTCTGGGCAGCTAGAGACCATTCCCCTGCGGGCCCTCTCATTTACAAACAAGCTAGTTTGATTGACACACACCTCCCCCTCCCTTCCTCCTCCCACTCTTTCTGGCCCTCTTCCTCCCTCCTTCCCTTCAGCAAATCCCTCCCAGTAACAGAGAAGAATCTTGACAGAATGACAGGAAACGCGCACAGACTGGCCAGGGAAGGATGTGATGTCAGTAACCGCGAACAATAAAAGGTGTAAAGGTGCTTCCTTCCCTAAACTGCTCCACAAGTGTAAAATGGGAACCAAAACTCTCCACTTCCTTCTCCGAGCAGAGCAGGCAGCGTGTGCTCTGCAGACACCCCACACACAGGCCTTGGAGTGCTGGTTCGGAGAAAGGAAGGTGAGGGAAAAGGCAGATGGGAGGCAGCCACACAATGTCTAATTTCTGTCTCCAAACACCTCAGAAAAAAGCCATTCTGGTTCTTGGTTAATGGTTTGTATGAGCACCTTAAGATATAAATATGAGAAGTTAAACAGATTGAAAAGGCCTTGGGTGAAGCAGCAGATACATCTCCCTTATCATCTACCATGCCTTACCAAAAATTACGTTATCCAGAAAATAGCACCACATATTTTGAATTTACGTTTTGAAGCAAATGGAGATTTCTGTATAAAGAAAACCAGAGAATTATAACTTCTGGGAAAGAACTGAAGCATTACAGCGGTAAACAAATGTTTGTTAGTAATATGCACTGATTACTTATTTCATCTCACATYGCAAAGAACGAGCAAGTAGCGAGGAAATAACTCTTGTTATTGGGGCTCTCCGGGTTCCTTAAAAACTCAACTATAAATCAAAAGTAACTAACGCAAACTTTTAGTCAATGGCAAAACTATTTTCATCTCCTCCCCTCTGCTTGGCTCCTCTCACACAGTAATGGCAGTCTACCCTAAAGTTTCTGTAGGAAGAAAGCCACATAGCAACTGGGTCTGAGTCATCCACAAGTTTCAATCTTCTTCCCACAACACTTTGATTTAGAAATTAAACATAACCTTCAGTTACATGTTTTGATCATAGATTGAGACTCCCATGCCACATTAAAAGATGTGGGAAGAAATTAATTCTCTGCTTCTAAAATTACCTTTGCAAGGCATGTATTTTGTTTCAATGAGTCCAGTGCAGTCACTTAAATAAAAACAGYCCAAAGAGGCTAAAGCATTGGACTATGTAATGCCAATCTGCAAGGAGAGAATTACTTCTTTTATCCAGATTGGCAAATAATGTTTCCTCTGGCTCACATCTACATCACCGTGAACATCCTCAGAAATCCTTGTTTTGTAGAACTCAAGGCTGCAAATTAGGCACACTGTATTACCCAAGAAATAATATTATTAAATAAATGAAAGCCCCTTGTACAGCAAGAGGCCAAAGTGATATATGCTGCTTCTGAAAGCCTGTGTTTGTCACTGATTCAAGCGATTCGGCGCTTCACTACCATTTCAGGGGAAACTTTCGCTCATTACTTGCATTTAGATACATTAAACTTCCTACTTTATGGTTTATTTGAAAGACATATGAGGCATGCAATTATGCTTTGGTTAAAAAGAACTAGCAGAACATACCTATTTTCCCTTAAGAGCTTCAAATGAAATAACCCAATTATTATTATTCTTAGCAGTGCTTGCCTGTGTGATGAGAAATAGTTTTCTGGTCTTGAAAATCACTCCATTTTTCTCTAAGTTTATCATATATTTTACAGAATAGAGTGCAGTTGGTTTTAAGGCCACATAACAGGCTCATCTTGAGAGTATAAAAGGGCTATTCCCTTTCTCCAGATAAATATTACTGTGACCAACATTTCGCAATTGATTGAATTTAGTATCAATATGATAGATCCTGAATCACCTTCAAGTCTCAGCACCACAATGTTATCCAGGCAAAAAACCAAACAGAATTGTTTAAAAAATTCTCACTCCATTGTCCTTCTTCCTACCACAGGGCATTTGCATATGCAATCCCTTCTGTCTGCAATATTCTCTCCCTTCTGTGTGCTCAGCTTCTTCCTTCTGTCTCAGTTTCCTAAGGAAGCACTTCCCCTAGACAGCTCTCAAAGCTCCAAGTCCCTCTCCTTTATAGCAYTCACCATGGTGGGGGGTGGGGATCAAATRTCTGTAGTGCCAGGATCTATCCTGGCACCAGGTAAAGACTGGGACTAATAATTACCAGTTGATTAACTGAACACTTTTTATCAAGGTTTGTATCTATCCCCTGAGGGATTGACTAGGTATTTTTAATAATTAGTACTAAGGACTNCCAAAGAGGCTAAAGCATTGGACTATGTAATGCCAATCTGCAAGGAGAGAATTACTTCTTTTATCCAGATTGGCAAATAATGTTTCCTCTGGCTCACATCTACATCACCGTGAACATCCTCAGAAATCCTTGTTTTGTAGAACTCAAGGCTGCAAATTAGGCACACTGTATTACCCAAGAAATAATATTATTAAATAAATGAAAGCCCCTTGTACAGCAAGAGGCCAAAGTGATATATGCTGCTTCTGAAAGCCTGTGTTTGTCACTGATTCAAGCGATTCGGCGCTTCACTACCATTTCAGGGGAAACTTTCGCTCATTACTTGCATTTAGATACATTAAACTTCCTACTTTATGGTTTATTTGAAAGACATATGAGGCATGCAATTATGCTTTGGTTAAAAAGAACTAGCAGAACATACCTATTTTCCCTTAAGAGCTTCAAATGAAATAACCCAATTATTATTATTCTTAGCAGTGCTTGCCTGTGTGATGAGAAATAGTTTTCTGGTCTTGAAAATCACTCCATTTTTCTCTAAGTTTATCATATATTTTACAGAATAGAGTGCAGTTGGTTTTAAGGCCACATAACAGGCTCATCTTGAGAGTATAAAAGGGCTATTCCCTTTCTCCAGATAAATATTACTGTGACCAACATTTCGCAATTGATTGAATTTAGTATCAATATGATAGATCCTGAATCACCTTCAAGTCTCAGCACCACAATGTTATCCAGGCAAAAAACCAAACAGAATTGTTTAAAAAATTCTCACTCCATTGTCCTTCTTCCTACCACAGGGCATTTGCATATGCAATCCCTTCTGTCTGCAATATTCTCTCCCTTCTGTGTGCTCAGCTTCTTCCTTCTGTCTCAGTTTCCTAAGGAAGCACTTCCCCTAGACAGCTCTCAAAGCTCCAAGTCCCTCTCCTTTATAGCAYTCACCATGGTGGGGGGTGGGGATCAAATRTCTGTAGTGCCAGGATCTATCCTGGCACCAGGTAAAGACTGGGACTAATAATTACCAGTTGATTAACTGAACACTTTTTATCAAGGTTTGTATCTATCCCCTGAGGGATTGACTAGGTATTTTTAATAATTAGTACTAAGGACTKTCTCCCCATTGTTTGCTTATACAGAAACAAGTTTGTAACTTTGGCTAATCCCTTAGAGTGGACAGTATCCTGTAGGTAGGATAAAAATAATTCGTGCAGAAGTGAGAGCTGAGTGGGCCTGAGCCTGAGCCTTAGGAAGCAGGTACTTCAGGAAACTGCTGCTTATGATCAAACCTCTCCCTGAAGAGTTTTCTTCTCCTGCCTGAAACTGGAAATAYATTTGCATTTGCAAGATGGTTGGTTACAGCCTCATTACATATGATGCTACAGGAAGGGTACGGTGTATGGTGGTGCCAGGAATAYGGATTACCTRCATTTATATGTTGGTTTTCATGTATACATTATGGAGTAAAGTTAGTAACAATGGCATCCCTATAGAGACAACATGGAGACCTCACATTGTTAACAACAAGCGTTAGATGAAGGAACATGTCATACAAATTAAGGACTTTCTCTTAAGTATTAGCCAGAGAAGAGCTTCAGGCTGCAAGAGAAGAAATAACTAGGGAAATACATCAATTTCCCAGTGACCACAGCTCCTGGAAACTCTATGTAAGTGTTTCTAGTCCTACTTTAGTATCTTCCCCAAGGACAAAAGGAGATGAAATGTATGTCAGAAATATAATAAGGCTAAAATGGAGCTCATTTTGAAAACCCTTGCAATTAATTTAATAAGTGGGCCTAACCTGTCGATATCATTTAAATAAATCACTGTATTTACACTGCTCAGAATTTAGGAGCAGCATACCTCCAGACAACTGCACAGCATTACAAACAATTTGACAAACATAAGGAATCACAGATTTCCTGTCACAGTTACCCATGCCATAGTCTGCTTTGGACATTTTCCCCCACTGTAGTTAAAGCGCATCCTGCATTCTCCAAGCCAAAATAAACTCCAAATGGTCTAAATATGTCAAAAGCCTCATACTCCTCAGTGGCATGACAGATTTCAGTATTTCCATATCAGGTTATATAGGTGATGCAGGCTTCTGTCACATCTTTGTTCTTGCAAACGTACCCAGCCCTTGCTGCCACACGTTTGCTCGGACCAGTTAGGGCTGGGGATAGGTTTCCCATGCAGGTAATGCTGGTTTGTATTTAGCACAAAGCTAGAGCTACTATGCAGCATCACACGCGMGGCCCTGYGTTCCAGCTGTGACCACTCRGAAGCACATGCAGCTGGAGATTCTGCTGCTGTTACTGGACAATGCGAGTAGTGAGGCTAGATTGTCAGTCTCCTAAGTAAGGTCGGCCCAAAGTGAGACGCTGCTAACACACATGGCCATCTTACTAGGGTAAAAATCACATTCCGAAGCATATTATATTCTTTTAAAATTTTCTCACTCTTTAGTATAGTATTTTTAATGCTTAAAATGGAAATACTCTATAAATGTTTTCTCCTTGTGAGCTTGTATGTGTTAGGCATATTTTCACATTTATGGTGTGTGTGTGTGTGTGTGTGTGTGTGTGTGTGTGTGTGTAGCATGTGGAGGAACACAGGTTTGTCTTTTAGAAGATGTAGATAAAAGAGTGAATGCATTTTAAGACACGTGAGTGAGTGACCTCACCAGGAAATACAAGTAAATAATCAGATATGAATGATTAACAAGATATTCTAAGTGAAGATCATATTCCCTTACACTAAATAATCAAAATTATGTCCTTAAAATAATTTGCTATTCCTGTTACTTACTTTCCCAAATTGTGCAACACTTAAAGATGACCTTACAAAGGGAAGTCACACTGTTGTTCAGTGGATGTTCTTATTGTTTATTTAGTAAGAAATACTTGGTAAATCATCTGGTATTTAAACTGAATGTCACCTATTTTTAATTCGTAATTAAACCTTAGACAATTATTAAAGTTTACAGGCTAATATGTATGGTTTTCAAACTTCCATAAAGGTCCTGTAAAATATAGATGATATTTGTGGTAATATTATATATTGCTCAATGTGGAATTTAGTGATTCATCAATTTTCTCTGTCTCTTCATCTCCTTTACAGCATTCTAATCAACCTAATTAAGGCCTGGCTCATCTGAAATGCCCGATGACAATTTGTTTAACTGTACCCCACTGTGGTCTTCTATTAAATCTGATCTTCTGACAGCAATCATTAAATGATCCCAACTGGCCCCAATTAAGCCACATAGCTCACAAGCTTCCTTACGGCCAAACTCTGTTTCATTTACACATTGTTCTTTACCTTGGTTTATTTTCTTAAAGCCAATTAAGTATGTGTCTTATCAAGTGGAACTAAATTTCCTTGTGTAAGCTGGCTCAAGACGGAGTGTGTGGGTTGACTTTGCAGGCCCACTGTTGCAGGACCACACAGGGCTTGCAAAGCCAACCTCTCTTGGTTTGATAGCGCTAATGACAGTGGCACTTTGAAATTATTTACTTGTGCTGAAGATGACTCTCCACTCACATTCTCAAAATAATACCCACCTTTATACAAGTCTAACTAATATTAACCAATTATAGTTTTTCAGTTTTATCTGTATTTGGAAGTTGGAATTGACTCTTTTTAATTATTTAAAAGTATCAATTTTTTATTTCTGTCTTTTTTTAAGCAATAACAGTCACTTCTGAAGTTAACCTCTCCTATCCTCAATTTCTGCTCTAATTTTTTCACATACGCTCAGTGTAAGCCTTGTAATGATGTTCCCAGGCCTTCCTCTGAGTGCAGGTAGCCTCAGGATTTAGAGCTCATTGGCTGTGTATTACCCTAGGGAAATAGCTGATTAAAAACAGCCTCCCAAGGAGAGCAGTGCCTAGTCACATCTGGCTCTGTTAACATCTGGCTCATCTTATCTAAACTCCTGATGCCTATATGGAAATCGACCTCTGGCTTTGGTTTGGAGAACTGCAGTTTATCTAGAGTCCTTTACATGACATGTTGGGGCAGAAAACACTTAAATGAATCCCACTACTACTGATGTTTGACGCAGGCACTGAAGACCTTAATCAATTACCTTGACTAATTTCCCAAAGTTATAGACAAACACACTGCGTTTTTGTATCTGTTCTAATTATAGCTCTCACTGATCATCTGTTGGTATTTGATACAAGCTATCTGTCACAGCTCTCAGAGCAGATGGATTAGAACATTTCTGTTCATGTGAATCATACATTAAAAGTTGACACTAGGACAGAGAGCTGGAAAGGCTGTTATACATCTTCTAGGATGTTAACCTCGATGAACACATCTTTTTTCATTACCTGACTGATAATGTAATATTGAAGAAGAAAAAGAATATAATGAACAACAGAATTTTTAACATTCCAACATATTTGTCAACACTTAGGAAAGCATGTACGTCTAATGTCTTTATAACGGCGGACKCTCTACYTCATCATCCTCTTCGATAACTCGCTTCCCTCAAAGAGGAACATTCAAAATGTCTGCTGCAGCGTGCTGATGGTGTAGGAAGGACTAGTCAGATTTACAACTGACTGACTTAAAATGTGGAAGAAATGTTCTGAAATCTCAGTAAAGCAAAGCAGACGCTGGGACGTTGTATTATGAAATATTTTTCACTGTATTATAGTAATCTCCAATAAGATTTGATGTTAATTTTAGAGCATGTGTCTGCTAAAAAGGGCAAACCCTGCAACAGATTTAGTACAAAGAAGCTGAAAATATCCTGTGGAAAAAAAATCTGTAGCCAAATCAGCCAGCTCCAATCCTGCCATTACTCAGCACTGCAGTGACGTGCGGATGTTTGTAGTGGTTTGAGGAGCCAGCAGGGGTGGAAACTTGACGTACTCGACTCCAACATGATTGCAATTGAACCTCATCAAAGTAAGAGCTCATAATTTGTCACAGAAAACAGCCAATTAACATATGTTAGAAAAAGGCTTCATAAAGATAATATATGATTAAAGACCCAGCACAGCTGTTGAAACTCAAAACTATGCATTTAAAAAAGAAATCTCAGCCCAAGCTTCCGTATGGTTAAACTGATAATGGCTACTATGATTTTTTTTCCCAAGTAGAAAAATATAATTACAGTGCTTCTTATAAGTTTGGGGTTGTGGCAAGGGAGAACTGGGTACCGTGGCGGTATTTACCACGCCTTACTMAGTTCTATAAATAGTTGGAGCCCTTGCCAACACTCTGTAGTTACTTTGTTATAGAGCTATTTTAAAACACAGACCTTCATTGTGAGCTAAATGGCCTTCAGGATGCACTTTGTAGTCAGTGCATTCCTCTCGGAACTGTATCCTTCCTTTATCTGTGCAAAACTCCAGGACAACCAGACTCTCTGCACTGCAAAACATGCGAGGGCTGTGTAACACACGGATTTAGCACTACAGAACGCATGTCAGCGGTAGGGGGGTCAGCACAGGMGGCAGTAAACTTCATAAACGAGATTAAGGTGCAGCAGGGAGCAGGGAGCTCYRTCTCACAGGCATTGATTTGGAGAGGGTTCATCACTGTCACAGATCTGGTAGACTCTGATAGCACATTTTAAATGAGGCTTGAGCTTGGATTACAGTTTTGTTTTTTTTTGTTTTTTTTGTTTTTTTTTTTTTTTTAAATCAAATTCTAGCTTAATTGTCATCATGCATGACATACGATGGGCCAAACTCAAGGCTCTTAAAATACAGGAAAATGACTGTTTGTTAGTCAGAGAGAGACAGGCATGAATCATGATAGCTCAACGCTGGGAATGCAACAGAGAGGGTCTGGGCTCCAGGAAGCTCAAACCCTCTGATGATTTAGAGAGTGAACCTCTATGGGGAGAATGCTACTGAACAGCAAGTCAGGGACGAGTTGTTACAGAAGCAAGGAGGTGGGCACTCAACAGCCAGGCAGGGCAGGGTTTCTTCAGAAGACACCAGGAAGATGGGAACCACTGTAGAGAGGTCTTATGACAGCGAACACTGCTGTCCTCTCCTGTCAGAGGCCTGAGTTTGGCAAACACAGTTAAATTACAGTACCCTAACCTTTGGTATTCTCATCTGAAAAGTGGAAATAATAATGCAGTTATTTGTTTACATAGAATATAGCCACGCTCACTTGTAAAAACTCATTTGAATACATTCAGTTTAATAAATTTATTGTTCAAACTTCTTTTTNCATTCGCTGGTTAGAGATAGAAAGCTTAAGTTTTAAGTCATTTTATTTTCTTAAAAAACCTTGACATGGATCTACAGTTTCCCCCATTCGAAGATGTTAGTGGAACCCTGKTCCCTATTCTGCTACAGGCTSCATGCTGTTCCTTGTCCACTGTTAGCCCTTGCTCATGGCGTTTCCTCACTGCCTGTGACTTGGACACTCTGGACTTCATGGTGGGACCCGTGGGCAGGATCRCGCCTTTCCCCTCTCTTTTCTCCCTCCACTCTCCCCATTTCCTTTCTTTCATTTCTCATCTTACAATGGACACACAATACCAAACACAGCTTTCAATTCTAGAATGGCCATTTTATTAWTTTTGGATAATTTCTACCTACCCATTTTACTTTTCTTTATTTTTGAAACATGTTATTTTGATACTTATGTTGGTCTTTGCTCCAGTGATGGCCCACACMCATGTATATAAGGGCAATAATAATTGGACTCAATGAGTTAGTAAACAAAAGACATGTAGTCAGAAGGAGGCACCAGGTGGGACTTGGAAAAGAAAATTAGAGGCRCACACGATCATATTTTACTACATACATGTATGAAATTCTCAAAAGTAAAGAGCAGTTGAAAAATAAACCCCATCTCCCAAGCTATTCTTCAGTCAAGACATAGAAAAGTCCTTTATATTTAATACAATGAACAATCCCCACCCTTCCTTGTCTCATTGGTGTGAGTCTGCTCTGGCCTTCAAGCCCCTGTTTGTTGAGAAAGGAATAAGGACTTTCTGRGAACACTGTAAAGACAGACTAGGCTGCCACTTTCATGGTGCTTTGTGGTATTTATTCCTCTACAAGGATAATCTTGGACGGACAAGGCAGAAAGAGTAGCATGGAATATTCCCTGTATCTATAGTGGCTGAGCACAATACCAGAGTAGAAATTTCTGCTTGCTTTAAGATAAAATGAMAAAACAAACCTGTTGTTAGAACTGCAGAAGGGTGGGGGTGGTGGGGGGGAACATCATRAAGTTGTAAAGAAGAAAGCAAATAATGTCTTTGGAGTATGGGTGGACTGGGGRTTATGTGGGTAAAGCTGACTCTCAATGCTTCTCACATACCCAGGGGCATCTTGTTGGATGAAAAACTCTGGGACAGCATAGCTGACTTCTTGTCACRTGTTCTCACCTGTCATTGTGTTTGTTTCACAACTAATCTGTGAGAACCTCGAGGTCAGAGGCTGCAAGCCATTCTGCTGTATCTTAGTGCTCAACATGAGGCTGTGGTTCACCTTCGATTCTTAAGTGAGCGCACCTCATTCATCAATGTTCTCCACTCTCCGCTCTCATCAGAAGGCCAGCACCACCGGGTTAAAATGAAACCTGCATTTCTAGGCT
>BDUI01010325.1:40027-53666 GCA_002335545.1 Apodemus speciosus
TCAGTTGGGCGCCGGCGCTGGCTTGGCTCAGCCTGACAAGCTGGAGTCAGTCTTCACAGCCCACGTGACTGATGGAGACCCGGCTCCCGTGAGTGGTCTCTCCTGCCCACGTGTGGCCGGCCATGAGCAACCCACCACCATCCCAAACACGCAGTTCAACAAGTAAATAAATGTCTATTTTAGAAAAAAGAGGAAGCTTCAAAACCATTCTCCTTTTCCATTTGGACTTTGAAGCCATGTTTAGGCTTCCTTTAGTCCTGGTAGTGCTTTGGTCTCCTGTAGTTGAGGCCAGTGTCATGTATAACATACATCCGAGGTGTGAGAACAGTGTGGGAAAGCCGCATGCTGAAGTGGAACCTCTAACGAGGGGCCGAAAGCCCACAAGCCTGGCCTGTTCCCGGTTGTCTGTGAGTTCGCATATGCACATCAGTGGACAAATACATAAATAGATTTTTAAATTAAAAATTAGGCTGCAGCTCACAAAGAAACCCCAAAACAAATGTATTTTAGGATTATGATCGGGCGGTGGTGGCGCACGCCCTTAATCCCAGCACTTGGGAGGCAGAGGCAGAGGCAGAGGCAGGTGGATTTCTGAGTTCGAAGCCAGCCTGGTCTACAGAGTGAGTTCCAGGACAGCCAGAGCTATATAGAGAAACCCTGACTCGAAAAAAAAAAAAAAAAAAAAAAAAAAAAAAAAAAAAGAGTTGGGACAGGACTGAGGCTCAGGGGCTGAGGTGGGGTGAGGTGACCACAGCAGCACAGACATGAGTTCTGTGAGGACCCGAGTTTAGACTCCAGCGCCCAGTGCTGTGCACAGAGAAGATCAAGGACCCTTGGGGGTTCCTGCCCGGCCAGTGCAGCCCAGAGGCAAGCTCCAGATTCACTGAAGCCCTCTCTTAAAATAATGTGGAGAAACCCTTGAGGATAACATGCCCTTTACATACATACACACAAAAACTGGATAAATAGCATGCTGACGTGTCCTAGCAACTTAAACTGTAGAAGAGAAATATTTCAGAGCCATGTCTGCTCCGCATGGGCAGCCGGTTGCCTGAATTAGTCCTTTTTAGTGCTGTTTCCGGCATGGACTCAGACTCCTGGGTTGGAGTGAGTCTGTGTCAGCTTTACATGTCTCTGGGAGTGTGAGTGTGCACCACAGTGCTTGTGTAGAGTGCTCTGTGTACAAGAACAGAGCAGCGAGTTGCTGCAGACTCAGCAGAGGCACCGTAGTGGTGCCGGCACCCACGGGGCTGGGAGCTAGCCGGGACCCACAGCAGGTGTGCTGGACAAGGTTATCATTAGGGGGGTAAGGTGCTTTGACCTCTACAGTATCGTAATAAAGAAGTTTCAGGACCCTAAAATAGCTTGATGTCTCTCTCTTTCAACAGTTTGAATTGTTTTATAGCCAGCATTTCAGTGGAAGGAAACTGACGTGGTTACATTATCTCTGTACAGGTAAAGAACGATTGCTTAATACTCATTTAATGATATTTACGTGATTGTGTTCCTTTAGAATGTTAATTCCTGTGTTCTAATTCTAGCTTTTAATTCACTTTCCTGCCTCTCCCTTTCTGGTATCATTAAGGAACTATATAATGTTGATAATAATGTTCACTTTAAGACATCCTTTGAGTTTTATAATGACAGTACATTTTTTGGAGCCAATCATTTTATAGATAGTAGACAGTTTGTTTTAGAAAAGCAGACTGATGGGTAAGATATTTTTGAATACCTGTTCTCCAAAGTTCCCTTAGCCCTGCCTACCAACTTCTATTTACAGTAAGAATGCCTTCCTTCTCGGTTCCCTGGAGATGGTCAGCCAAGGCACAGGCACATATTCTTAGGCTTCAGGAAGGTCTGTGGAGGAGCACCCACCCACAGGCCAGCGCACAGCTGGCCGCGACTCCACTGCCTCCACACCCTCCTCAGGCCTCTGCAGAAACCAGGCACATATGTCCTGCAAAACACCCACACACATAAAGTTATAAATCACAAAAAAGAAATGATAGAAGGAAGTCGATCCTGGTGCTGTAACCTTTATTAGGAACCCTGCTTTTACCTAAAAAAGGTTGATCTCAGTACCAGTGTCATTTGCTTTTGTATGACTGACTTGCATCTTAGACTATGGTTTACTAGTAGCACTGCATTGATTGTCCAAGTTTATTGAGTAAATTGGGTGTTCTGATTTTCTTCTGACATGTGAAATATGTTTGATCTTTACATTTGCTTCTTTAATTTCAAGACTGTGTGTGTGTGTGTGTGTGTGTGTGTGTGTGTGTGTGTGTGTGTGTAGGAGTTGTTTCTCTTCTTCCACAGTGTGGTTACCAGGGTTGGACTTAAGCCATCAGACTTGGAAGACACACATAGTTAGAATTTCCAGCTGTCTCTCTCTGTCCTTTGTTTCTTCCACTTAGTTCTGGTTTTGCCTCCTCTCCCTCCCACCATTTCTGCATTAGCTTTCCTATTGCTATTTATCTAAATTCACTGCTTAAACTGTGACAGTGTTGTGGTAGGTCACCTGTTACTATATGTTACATGCTTACTACTTCAGCACTGACAGTCCGTGTCCTCTAGGCAAGAATTTTCAAATGCCTTTGCATTAACCTTAAGATGTCTCTGTTTTTTTTTTKKTTKKTTKKTTTTTTTTKKTTTTTTTTTGTAAGGAAAGCAATACAGAATGCCAAATGGCAACACTTTGGATGATCACTATACTGTCAATTTTTGTTTTAATTGTAGGTGAAGTTAAAATGAACTATTTGGGAAAACCATATGTAGCTATGGTTACAACCTACCAAATGGCAGTTCTTCTTGCCTTTAACAATAGCGAAACTGTCAGCTACAAAGAACTTCAAGACAGTACCCAGATGAATGAAAAGGAGCTGACCAAAACAATCAAATCATTACTTGATGTGAAAATGATTAACCATGATTCAGAAAAGGTAACCTTCCCACAGGATTTTAGCCCTTAGCAGATAGAGGCTCTTGTATGGGATATTGGCAGTTTTAAGGTTGTGTGATATTCATATAACTCTGTAAGTTAGCTTATCAACTTCACCAGGAGAAAAGGCCATTGGCTTTTCCAAAAATAAACAAAATACTATTGGGGGTTAACTGGATA
Source organism: Apodemus speciosus (assembly GCA_002335545.1). Taxonomy (NCBI): domain Eukaryota; kingdom Metazoa; phylum Chordata; class Mammalia; order Rodentia; family Muridae; genus Apodemus; species Apodemus speciosus. The sequence continues at coordinate 43,146 of BDUI01010325.1, forward strand.
CATCAGAGCCTTGGAAGCAACAGTTCTTGTAGAATCAGCTCACTTGTCAGTATTGTGGTTACTGCTGCAGGTTCAGACACAAGGTAGTCTAAGTAATGGCTGGGCTGTAAATAGCTGCTTCCTAAATAGCAACTGAATAACATTCTGGTAAATGTGAAATCAGAAAAAAAATTTGTTTTAAATATAGGAAGATATCGATGCAGAATCTTCATTTTCATTAAATATGAACTTCAGCAGTAAGAGAACAAAATTTAAGATTACTACGTCAATGCAGAAGGATACACCACAAGTAAGTACTGGCTTGAATATCATCTCTTCTAGAAATATTTTGGCAGTGCATTGAATGAATCTATTTTATACCAAGATTGAGGCAAATCTCTAAATTTACTAACAATATGCTTTTCTGGTTGTGCTTGTATTTGTTGGCCTTATTGTTTGCCAGTATGTTAGTGTTTAAAAATTAAACAGCTTAGACAAAGACAGATCCAGTCAGTTATCTACTCATTAATTAGCACATATCAGTCATAGGTAGATGTGTTTTTATTGTAATATTTTCATGTGTGTATACAATATATTTCTCTCCTCTCTCTCTTACTCTACTGCTGCCACCTCTGTCCAGTCAGCCCCTCTACCTTGTTTTTCTTTTAATGACTCCATAGTTGAATTCCAATTACTTAAAGGAACTTGGGCAACTTAACAGTGTCTACACTTCTGCCTTAGTTAGGGTTTTCCTGCTTTGAACAGACACCATGACCAAGGCAACTCTTGTAAGGACAGCATTTAATTGGGGCTGGCTTACATGTTCAGAGGTTCAGTCCATTATCAAGGTGGGAGCATGGCAGCGTCCAGGCAGGCATGGCGTAGGAGGAACTGAGTGTTCTACATCTTCATCTAAAGGCTGCTAGCAGGGTACTGGCTTCCAGGCAGCTAGGATGAGAGTCTTAAAGCCCACACCCACAGTGGCACACCTACTCCCACAGTGCCACACCTTCGAATAGTGCCACTCCCTGGGTCGAGCATATACAAATGATCACCACTACTGAGTAAAGTGCTTCTTTCTTTTTTTCTTTCTTTCTTTCTTTCTTTCTTTCTTTCTTTCTTTCTTTCTTTCTTTCTTTCTTTCTTTCTTTCTTTTTAAAGATTTATTTATTATTATATGTAAGTACACACTGTAGTTGTCTTCAGACACACCCGAAGAGGGCGTCAGATCTCATTATGGATGGTTGTGAGCCACCATGTGGTTGCTGGGATTTGAACTCAGGGCCTTTGGAAGAGCAGTCAGTGCTCTTAACTGCTGAGCCATCTCTCCAGCTCCAAAGTGCTTCTTTCTTAGCATATGTTAGCTGTATATGAGGTGGAGCTGGAGAGTGGGTAAGGAAGGACAGTATGTGAACACGAGTGAGTGAATAAATATTAAGTATTGAGTGAAAACGTCAAACGGGTTATGTGAATGCTCCGCCAGATAACTCTATCTCCAGCCCCATATTTTATTTTAAAACATACTTAAGGCTTGTGAGTGTAACTCAGAGGTAGAGTGCCTACCTCAAAGAAGGGAAGGCAAGAGCGGAGGAGGTTTAACTTTTCTTTGCCTTCTCTTTAAAAATGCCCTTCTTGATGTGATATAATTTCATGTTGAAACTGATTTCATAAAAGAAAAATCTTAGGAAATACTTATCAAACGTGTGCACGGATACACAGCTTGCCCTGAACAGTTGGGTCTGTTGAGCCAGCAGGAGTGGGGTTGATACTCTTGGATGTAGTCATGTGACTGGCATTTGACTGAATTCATCAGTGACCATTGCTTTGGTGTGGAGTGGGATTTATTCAAAGACCTTCCTTTTGTGCTCAGTGTGGGATGGGAAGCAGATATCAGGCCTTCTGGAAGACCTAGCCCGTGCGGGAGACATGCATCTTAATTGCTGTGTGTCTTGAACTTTAATGTGACCAAGGTCTCCTTTTCTGTGTTTAAAAGCTGCTGTATTGTCCCTAATCCTCTGGCATTGTCTGCCTCTGTGCATGCCTCAAGTCCTTGTTTTTCAGTAAGGATCACACTTTTCTGGCCTTTCTTCCCTGACTTCTTTGAATGAGACAGAGGACCCTCCCCTCAGTCCCCGGCCGTAGCCTAGCCATATTGTGCCCTGAGGGCTAATCACTGCCCCTTGCTGCAACCTCATCTGAAAGTGTCTTGGCAGAGGTGTACTGCCAGGACAACGGTCCGGAATACTGCTCTGTGCACCTCAATTCCTTTTTTATTGTGTACTTATATTCCATTACAGTTTAGAACAGTGTAAACTTCAAAGTGACCTGTGTTTGTACTCACAAATCTATAATCCACGAGAGGTGCTACAGGATGGTTATGGTGTTGGCACAGCCCTAGTATATGTTTATTGTTGCTGCCGCCGCCGCCGCCGTTATTGGCTGCTGCTTTTTCTTTTTTGTGTTGAGCAGTGTATATGTTTGATATGTTTGGGTGTAGTTTCTTGAAGCTGTTGACCTCCATTCCTCTTCCTCCCTCCCTCCCTCCCTCCCTCCCTCCCTCCCTCCCTCTCTCCCTCCCTCCCTGTTTATTTTGAGGTAGCATTTTTGTCACTGGTTTACAACAGGCTGAGTGGTCTAGGCTGGCTCACCTGCAGTGGCACTAACAAACGACACCATTCTGGCCCTTCTTACACGGGTCTGGGCATAGAACCCTACCATGCTTACTTATGCAGACAGAAGGCACCTCGCCAACCAAGCCAGCTCCCTACCCACCCCCACCCGCCCAGTATATGATTTGCTTTTTTTTTTAAAAGACTTTTTTGTTTTGTTTTGCCTGCAATCTCGTTTGTATACCTTATTCATACATGAGGCAAGAGTCCAGAAGGGAGGGGCTTGTCCCCAGTGTGGGGCTGGAAACCACGCCTGGGTCTTCTATGAATACAATGACACTGTCCTGTTTGTGGGGGACCCCACCCCCATATTTTCATAAAAACAGGAACTGGAACAGACTAGAAGCGCTGTAGATGAGGACCGGAAAATGTATCTTCAAGCTGCTATTGTCCGCATCATGAAAGCACGCAAAGTGCTTCGGCACAACGCCCTCATTCAAGAGGTAAAAGGGAAAAACTCTGGGCTCTGTGGCTGGACCTTGTTAACGTCGAGGCAGGACTCATGTTGGCCAAATAGCATAAAGAAATGTTTGTTTTAAAGAGTTCTCAAATTTTCAAAATTTCAGTTTAGAGCTGACTTTGCTCTGTTTGAACTAAAGATCCTAAGCTTACCAGTTGTTAAATGGCTTTCCCTCTGGGGAAGGGAACCACTCCAACGGGTTCCTTCATTCTGTCTGCGCACAAATATCTGTGTGGGACCAACATGCTGGGGTTGCTCAGCAGTGCAGCGCTCGCAGCGTGCACCGAAGGAAAAGCATCGGAGCAAAAGTACCATTAGCACTAAGTAGCGTGGAGCATGTTGCCTGTGTGGGTGGGCCACGTTGTTGGTGGTCTCACCCTGTGTAAGCTTTTCTAGTTTCCCATATCTTATTCTGCACTTTATTTCCTCTCTAATGCAACCATTAGGCGTTTCTTTTACTGTGCACATAATCATCACTGTTGTCACCATGTAGGGACTGATAGGGGTGGCCCAGTGATGTGTTACCTGCTCCATCAGGCCTGTGTGTTACAGAACCCTGTTTTCAGGTCAACATTCACACACCCTTTCCTTTAGATAGGTGCGTTGAAGCCGAAATGGGAGGCTCTTTACAACTAATTGGAAATGGATGCTTTTGCTGATTAACTTGAATACTTTGACTCCCTGTCTGTCTCACAGGTAATCAGCCAGTCAAGAGCCAGGTTCAATCCCAGTATCAGCATGATTAAGAAGTGCATAGAAGTTCTCATAGACAAGCAGTACATTGAGCGCAGCCAAGCATCTGCAGATGAATACAGTTACGTCGCGTGACACCTTCTCCTGGTGCGGGTGTGAGGTCATTGCCATCCCCATTTGGCAAGCTCCTGTGGGAGAAAGCAGGCCCGTGCCTCCATACTTTGGTCGTCTGGCAGCCCCTGTTTTTCTGCTGTTTACAACATCACCAGTGCCACGTCATGAGCGTCAGAGAAAATGCCTAGAGATATTTCAAGCTCATGTCAATATGACGTTTCTTAAAACTTTATTAAAAGAATGAGTGAAGTATTGCTGAAATGTGGAATTTGGTTGGGTACCATGCTTTCTCCCCTTCACGTTTGCAGTTGATGTGTTTTTTTTTTAAATGTATCTTAAAGGACATAAAATAAAAACTTAAATATTGTAATATGACAGATAACCTAATAATTGTATCTACATTAAAATGACAAACATGATGTTGCTGCTTGTCAAATAAAAAAAATAAATAAACATAATGCCTTTTTCTATGTTGATGGAATATCAGGCTGGACAGAAAATAAGACATTTATAAATGCCCACGAGTCACCCAAGCAGTAAACAGCATCACCATTTCATCGTGGTGGTGAATTCACTTGGGCTCCCATCTAACCTTCAGTGAATACCGCCAGGGTTCTGACTACGTAAGACTGTGAAGCTGAGCTAATGGCATAAGCAGTTTTTGCATTTTGGGGAAGATGCAGTTCTCTCTGGCTTTGGTGATGTGCTGTACCACAGAAATGGTTACTGTGCAGTGACTTCTAGGCTGGCAGAAAAGAATGCTTACCCTTGACTTGTTCTTCCTGATGCATCGACGCTAACATAATGGCCGTGGCTCATCTCCCAGAGTTTAGGAGACTGTGAGTATGAATTCCTTCCAGCTTCCCCTGCCTATCACTGGCACTCTTCCCAGTGCAGACGACTCCCCCATCACAAGTTGATAGCAGTGCCCCTCAGCACTAGGGCATTCCTGAGGCACCTTGTACAGGGACATGAGATTTCATGAGTTTGTTTCTTGTAGATAACAGGAGCATTCAGATACTCTGGTTACCATATTCTCCATCTGCCATCTCTAGATCACATTGCTGTTTTAAACCAGAGTATTTATATCTAACAGATAAGGCCTTAAACCCAAGTAACATTCTGCACAAATAAACAGTACTTAATTTACATTCTCGTGGTTCATATTTAAATTTAATGATTGGTTGATTTGATTGCACCTTTTCTATCTCAAGCTTTCAAAAATCTGCTAGACTTCTAATGATTTGTGCTATCTTTATTATTTTGCCTTCCTCTGTCGTATGGATAATGGCAAAGCATTATTGTACATTKTACATTCATGGTCAACACACAAGTCCCTTGTTTTGATAATTTGTTATAAGTTTTCCAAATTTATAAATATTAAATTAAGCTATAATCAATTATCAAGAAATGTTATGTTGAAAAGTAGAAAAAATATTTGTGACAAATTCAAGTTTTCTTGACATTTTCTTCTTATTTACTGATAAGCAGAAAGAAGAAAGGAGTGCAGGTAAGTTGAGGCTCCACTGAGAAAGTAAGAATGTGTTCATTGAATTCTGTCCAGCCCGCTTCCTCCCCTGAGGAGCTCCTGGAAAGAGCTCTAGCTTGGCCTTGCTGCCTCAGAGCGGCCATCTGTCAGGCTCACTGCCACACCAGTGCTTAGGGCCAGCAGAGTGAATCAACTACAGGAAGGTAGGAAGGGGAAGGGACCTTTTCATCCCTTATTGAAAAAAAAAGCAAATTCTCAAACATTTTTAAAAAGTCAGTTCTGACTATAAAAAAAAACCTCTTGGAGCCAAGCCTGAAGATCAGAGTTTGGTTCCGAATATACATGTTAAGGGCGAGAAACACACACACACACACACACACACACACACACACACACACACACACACACACACACGTGCATGCTCTTAATGTTTTGGTCTACATATTTTATGGTCTCTGCTCTTTTGGAGCTCTTAGTCTGATAGTTATAAATCTCTCCATGTAAGTACATACTAATGAAGAACTCTAGGTATCATGGACCTGGACCTATACCATTACAGTTTCCACCATCATTGAAGTTATGATTGGTTGAGTCCTTATAGAACCGTTCAGTATGAGCTGTGGCTGTCTGTCCGGAATTTCAATGAATTGCCTACATCAGACTGGGTGCTGTGGAAGGAAGTAGGCCTGGGACCTAGTGGTAATGAGAGTGGCTATCTCCAGAGGGACAAAGTAGGTTTTTCCCGTGAAATAGTGTATTGGGTTGGGTGACGAATCAGAATGCACCTAGGTTTGGAACTACAGTTGTATTACTGAGCTCTCCAGCCAAAGAAAGAGAATCGGTAGGATCGTTGTGGCTTTTTTCTGTACCATGGGTGTACTTATGCCCCACCCAGGTCAGAGGGCATCAGATCCCTTGAGACTGGAGTTACAGGCAGTTGAGCCACTGTGGGTGCTAGGAATCTTACCTAGGTCCTCTGCAAGAGCAGCAAGTGCTCTTAACTGCTGAGCCATCTCTCTAGCCACAAGAGAATTCTTTTTGACCTCTCGGCTTCTCAAAAGCTTGAACTAGGCATGTGACACTGTTTTGGGGAGGGGGGGGGATAATGAGCAAATGCCTACTTAGCCCAGAGAGGGAACCAGTAACAGACTAAAGGAAGGATACCCCAAAGTACACCTTGATGAGCTAGTGAGGTTTATGGACTTACAGAAGCAGAAAACACAGCTCTGTCACTATAGCCCATCCCAGGATATGAAAGTTGGGGACACGGAGTGCACAACTTGCACACAGCTTGCTGGTCTCTGAATCTTCCAGGTGGTTGTGATCTGAGAGCCCAGTCCAGGTGGCCCAGTTTGTCTCAATTCATGGATACTTTGCAGTTTTTGACTGTGTGTGTGTGTGTGTAAAGGTGGGCATCTTCTGTGAATCTTGTTGGTTTCAGGGACTTAACTAAAGCTGTTGAGTTGTTTACTTGAACTTAGCATGGAATGTTTTACCTTCCTTAAGAGCAGTGATTCCCAAGCTTTCTCCTGATGTGATGACTCTGTAATACAGTTCCTCATGTAATAACCTCCAACCCTAAAATTATTTTGTTGCTGTTTCATAACTAATTTTGCCTGTTAGGAATCACAGTGTAAGCCGGGCAGTGGTGGTGCATGCCTTTAATCCTAGCACTTTGGAGGCAGAGGCAGAGGCAGAGGCAGAGGCAGGCGGTTTTCTGAGTTCGAAGCCAGCCTGGTCTACAGAGTGAGTTCCAGGACAGCCAGAGCTACACAGAGAAACCCTGTCTCCAAAAGCCAAAAAAAAGGGGGGGGAATCACAGTGTAAATATTTGATATGTGGCCTCAAAGGGGTTGTGACCTTTGAGGTTGTCAACTCTTGCTTTAGAACATTCTATATCTAAAATGAGGTTTTATAGGATGAAATGTTTCACGTCCCAAGTTCATCCTGCATTCAGCTTCCCTGCTACAGGAGAAGGTCATCTAGCTGATTAAAAAGCTGAACTCATCCAGAGCACCCTCAGACTCTAAGGAGGAATACTGAGCCAGGTGTCCTAATATGCTTTGGTCCGCTCAAAGTGACATGTAAAAACAACCATTACATCTAAGTTTAATGTACATTGACTATAATTTGTTCTTAGTTCTTGTGATAGGTTAGAGTGTGTCAGCCCCAAATTAATGTCTATCCAAAATCTTCAGCTGTAATGTCATTTGGAACTGCAGGTTGAATAAATAAATATGAGGTCATGATAGATTAAGGTGGGCCCTAATGTAAGGACCATTACCCTCATAAGAAAGGGGGGATTTGGACACACAAAGGACAGTCTAAAGATACATTTTGGAGTGATAAAGGCATAGCTGAGTAATTCCAGGGGTTTTCAACAACTAGAATCTATAAAGAAGTGATACAGGGACTTGTAGAACTTCTGTTGAACCGACCAACTCACAACTGACTCAGACTTCTGCTCTCCAGAACAGTGAGACAATTTATGTGGCCTTGATTGGCTTGGAACTCACTGCGTAGACCAGGCTGATAGGCAGCTCAGATCCAACACCTCATGTCTGTGTTTTGAGCCTAACATGTATACCACACTGTGAGTGTAACTTCCGTCTTTTCTTCACTCTCTCCCTCCGGGAATTATTTTATGCATATGAGTGTTAGGCTCGCGTGTGTTTGTGTACCACCTCCATGCCTAGTGTGCACAAAGGCCAGAGAGGAGGGTCTTATCTCCTGAGATTAGGGTTTCATATGGATGTGAGCTGTCATGTGAGTGCTGGGAATAGAACCTGGGTCCTCTGCAAGAGCCACAAATTCTCTTAATCTCTGAGCCAACTCTTCAGGCCATAGTTTCTCTTGCTTTTAAGTTTCTGGATGTGTTAGTCCTAAAGGCTGAGCTGAACAACAGACCAGAGACAGCAGAAGGCCTCAGTGTGAAAGCCTGAGACATGCAGCTTCATGAAGATGTCTGAGATGAGAATTGCCATAGAACTTGCCCTACCGCACTCATGTCAAACAAGGAAGGGAGCTAACGAAGACACACAGGGAGGACATAGGTCTTCAGCCTGTGCAGTTGCCAGGCTGCTCCTAAATCTTCTTTTGGATCCTCAAAGAGCTGAATTATCTTAAAGTCTCCAGGCTGGGGAGATAGCTCAGTCAGTAAAGTGTGTGCTTGCTACACAACATACAGAGAGCAAAATAGGAAGACAGCTGGGCTCTGCATGCAGAGAACTGCAGTCATGTGCACACCTGTATACACACATATACAATACCATACTCCCTAACACGGTCAGTTTGGCCAGCCATTCCAACACTGAAAAGGCTTAGCAGCTTAGCCAGCAGTCATTGGATTCTGCAAAACTCCTGAATCTTGAATCACCATGTCCTTAAGTTGCCTCGCAGTCAGCCCTCTTTGTTCTCTCCTGGCTTTCTAGTGACACCAATTGTGCAAACCCTTTTCTTTCCTACAAACCTACCACACACACTCTTTCACAGCCAGTGTGCTGGCATCTCCATGAGGTGATCTCTGTCTAGAGTGCTTGTGTTTCCTCACTTCTGTCCACCATAGCTGGGGTTGGGGAGGAGGGGACAGCACCAGCCTGGCTCTAGTCCACTTCCTAGTTTCCTGTCGAGCTATCTGGCTATTCAGAGTCTGGAACCCGGTGTACAACCCAGGACGTTAGGTGGATGGTGGCATATAGGGCCGTGCCTTCTCCTCAGGCCTCCTGCACTCCACACTTCATTACCATCAACTGTGGGTTTTGGTTTCTTTGTTTGTTTGTTTTATGGAAGCTTCTGGTCTCCCTGATGCCTAGAAACAGTCCAGTGACTTCCTGACTACCCCTGAATTTCCTCTGACCTCTGACACAGGAACTGGGTTGGCTGTAGCCCTTGCTGGAGTTAGATTCCAGGTACCCTGGTCCTGTACCATACCCCATGTCCCACAGACCTCCTTGTTGCCTGCCTCCACTAGTATTTCATGCTGGAATACCACTAGGTCATTTTGGTGCTCCAGAGCTTCAAAGAACGTCATTGTGGTTGGCTTGCATAGTGATTCTCTGAGGCCTCTTTCTGAAAACTGTGTTCCTCTTTGACAGTGGCCTCTCAACCACTGTTTGCACCAAACTCCTGGGAAGCACCTGCTGTTACAGGCAAACCCCTTATCCACAAGCTTCCTCAAGAAGCTCATGACTGCCTCTAAGACTAGGATCCACAAATCTAAGACAGAAGATGGGCTATGACAGCTTTGGGCTGCAATATGGTTCGTAGCTTATGACTTACCGCCTAGCATTGGTTCCCACTCCAGAAACGTTTGTCTCAGAATTCTCCTTCCTTGTCCCCATGTCTTCCTTCCCTCCCATCTCTCTCCTGGGTCAGTATGTGACCCAGGCTGGCTTGCTACTCACTATGTAGCACAAGCTGGCCTCAGACTTTCAATCCTATCTGAGCTTTGAAACTGTTGATGATACAATGATCCTGAGAAAGAATTTTATAGCACGTGTAGCTAAAATACAGGAATCATGTTTGCTTCCCATATAAGACTTCTCTCACTAAACCCACTTAAAAGAAGTTTCTAGAATTCTCAGAGGAATTTTAATATGTAAAAGTTCATGGATGCTACCCTGCTTTTCCTAGAAGGATGAGGACCTCATGAGGGCATCTACTTTCCTTAATCTAGGCTTTCATTGTCCAGGCAGCTGGAAACCTGTTCTCTAGAATGCAGACCTCTGTGTCTCAGAAGCCAAGGGTCAGAAAAATCTAGGACTAATCCCTTCCAACTATCACCTTTATAAGAATGTCTAAAATTTCTCTTTTAAGCCTGGCATAATGGCTCATATCTGTAATCCCAACACTTGAGAGGCTAAGACATATTGATTGCCATGAGTTTGAGGCTAGCCTGGGCAACAGTGTGAGACCCTGCTTAAAAAACAGATCAGGGCTGCAGAGATGTCTCAGAATAATACATATTGTTCTTGCAGAGGACCCATGCTGTCTTATAACTCCCTGTAGCAACTCTAGAAAATCCAGTTCCCTCTCTGGATTCTGAGGGCATCCATACCCTCACCTGTATAGACCTACACACACACACACACACACACACACACACACACACACACACA
>BDUI01010328.1:43094-56415 GCA_002335545.1 Apodemus speciosus
GTTTCCTGACCTCTCTTCTTTTATGATCTAGTCCAGGGCACCAAGCAGAGTAGAAACTCTGTATTGTTAATGGATAGTGAAGGATACAAGTTCAGATGTCTCCAAGAACATCTAAGTTTCAGCTCTAGTGAGCAGCAACTGCTCGCTACCAGACAGAACTAAGTTTGGAGCCTGCTTAACAAACTTAATAGGATTTCTAGCAAAGTCACAGGACTTTGAGGAGGAGCCCAACTCAGCCACTTCACCCACCCAGGTGCTTGAGCTTTCACTGGCCCTGAATGGACAATGTCTCTCTTTTCTTTCACTCATCTCCTTCAGCAGAAATCTTACCCCTCAAGGCTCCCCACAAACACCTCTTCTTCCATGAAGCCTTCTTTGATCTCCCCATCTGGAAATGATCGAACTCTCCTTTGAACACCATTGCCCTTTGTACTTCTCTGTTGGCGCTTCTCCCATTCCACCTTCTATTAGAACTGTAATCCTGCCTCAGCTCCCCCGCTAGTCCATGAACTCTTTGAGGGCACAGAGCAGACTTTATACACTTTTAGATGCCCAAACAATGTCTAGTTCTGCTCAGTTGATTGCGACTCTGTACACTTGAGCAAATGAATCTAAGCTAGGTGCTGTACTATGTGACTTGAAAAGCTGGCAAAACCAAATGAAAGTATGACTTGACAAGAAATGTCTGAAAGGATGAAGCTGTGGATTAAAAGGAAACATGGTCCATGACTTTGTTTCTTTGCCAGAAATGTATTTATCAGTGTGAGACTTGCCTAAGGCAGAATATAAACTAAATATTGTATAATTAGTATATATATTATTAAACATAAAATAACATTCATTCATGAAACTAATTAAATTCTGATGGCTTTTCAAATAACTATATCAATATTTCAGGGGATGGCATTTAAGAGACTCAAAATACTCTATCAGCCTTGACAGAATTCATCCATCACCTCAACCTTGTTTGTCTCTAGAAAGGTTCAACAAAAGCTGGTTTGACCATTTCCATCTCCTTTGACTTAAGCTCCCATGACCGCTACCTGGTGGGTTTGTAGTCAAAGTTCACTGACAATAATGGCAATAAAAATGTTCCTTCTAAACAGAGATTAAGACCATGCACATATAGTCCTGGCATCAGGTTGTATGCTTCAGTGTTAAACTTAAAGAGGTCTGGGCTGCTGGACCATTAGCATGTAAAGGGTCTTCCTAGACTACTTCAGAACCACTCATTTGATCCTGATTTTCTTTTTCCTGCTGTGCAAAGAGATGCTTCAAAATAATTAATTTGACCTCTGTATGACCTCATCAGATCAAGTCTTCCTGGACACAGTGTATTCTGGGATCAGTATAAACCCTCAGTAAGTATGCAAAGTCAACAGAATTTCTAGATGCCTAGCTACTTCCACGTCACATGGTGACACTTTCTTTTTATCTTGAAGCCCTGCTCCCTGTCACCTTCCTAAATCCTACACACTCTCTTGGCCTTCCAGCTGGCACCCACCTGGTAAATTTTCCATCTTCCTTTCCTCTAGTGCTCTATTCAAGTACATTTGTATTTGCTCATTGGGACAGAGTGTGACCAAAGCATGAGGACAGAGTTGAAAAGACAACGGTGGAGAGTGAGTTCTCACCTTTCATCGTGTGGGTTTAGGGAATCAAATTCAGCTCATCAAGCTTTGTAGCAGACACCTTTACCTGTTAAGTCACATCTCTGTCCCAAATGTCTATTTCATTTTATTGATGAGAAAACTGAGACCTGAGAATAAGTAAATTACTCAATGTAAACAGATATGAGTATTTTAGTACAGTTAATAACAAGAAATTCATATGAACACTATAAAGGGCCCAAGGCTGCCATTACTTAAAACCTTCCCTTAAGTTCCCCTTCATGTTCAGACCATTACCTAGAGTATTTACTTTTGTTTCCAACTGTCTCATTACTTTCTACCTTATTTCTTCCAGGCCATAGTCCCATTTATACTGCTACGTGTTGATCTTCAAGGATCTCAAACATTTTTACTCCTCATGTCTTGTGTCATTCCTGGTGTTCCCATCTGTCACGTTCTTCTCCAGGTGGTTCTATGGTATAATGTGACACTGCCTTCCATTACTCAAATATCATCTCCAAGACAGTACTAGTCTAATTAAAATCCTGCCATTCCAAATCAGTCCCAGGATTTTCTCACCCTCCCAAGTAGCCTGGTATTATATTTTACCACTAGTCTTTTTTTGACATATTAAAGTGTATGCTGGCTTACAGTTCTAGATCAACTCCATGAGGGCTGAACATTTGTTATTAACCACCATATTTCCAGCACCAAGAGAAATGGCAGGCTCATAGCAAGTACTTAATAATTATTCGTTGTATGAGTACACTATATACAAGAGCTCTGCTTACAACCAGGACCTCAGAAAACAAGATCACATGACTGTATTGAATGAAATACATTAGACAACAGAGAAAGGCAGACAAATGTTAATACATCATTTGCTGCCTTTTAGTGAATTTTTTTCAAGTTTATATGGTAATATCCAACAAGGCTTTATTCCAGTGATTTAAAAATTAGCCTGATTTAGTGTAATCACAGCACTTGGATGTTATGAATCCTATCATGACTCTTCACATTCACTGGTGGGAAGCAATTACGGCATTCAGAATGATTTCACAGACCACAGCATCATACCCAGCTTGTTCTTCCCAGGGAATGCTACAGRGGATCTTTTCCAAGTAGGAGCTGTTGACAGCTTAGACCTTCTCTTGACCTGTAATGGGCATGCTGAGGACTTCTACAAACACCTGAGAGGTGAGAACTTCCACTGAAGAATCCAAACTACACAGTGCTGGCTTGGAACAAATACACTAAATACAAAGCCATCTGGTCTAAGGATCTGTGTTCTCCCTAGAGATTTTTGGCAGTAGGAAAGTGTGTATCAAACTTACCCTGGCCAGAATGTCACAGATTCCTGAAGAATCCAAAAGTGTGCCAATAGAAGTCCTAAGTTCCTTAGCACTGAGGACAGCCCATGCCCTGCATGTAAACTTCACACTTCGCACCAAGACAATACTTAATCTGCACAAGGGTTGTCATTGTTGTTTATTTTTCAAGATGGAAAACACTATTTCCCCAGGATTATAGGTGAAGAGAACACCACCCCCCCCCTCAGTATGGGTATTCCTGGAAGAGTTCATGAGAAATGTAAATGTCCTTGTTTGAGTAGGGTTCCAGAAGGCTTTGTTTTGTTATCTCCATAATGTGGAGTTTAAAGGTTTCTCCTTAGATAATTATTGAAGGCTTTCAGCTTCTTTCAGAGAATCAGATAAAGTTTCATGAAAACAGATGATATGTCATATGCACACTTGTGCTCCAAGTGCCCAGCACAACTAGCACAGAATAAGTGCTCAGCAAATATTGTTGCTTAAGTAACAAAATTCATCACTATATCAGACAAAGTTTCTAGAAACACATACACACAATGCATTTGTCCTGACATAGTGTGGTTAAGGCCATAACATAGATACAAACGATCTTGCCCATGTGCACTGGAGGGAAGAGGTCTACGATAACAATTGGAATTCTTAGGAAAATGACTTGGGCACACTTCAAATCAGGATAATTGTTCATTTAGAGCACTAAAGCATGAGTCCTGATAACCGCACTCAGCTTCTATCTCGTGCCTCTTCCCTCTTATTATTTAAGGCTTTTAGTGACATGATCAGCCAGCCTGTGTTTTTAGCAAGCTCTCTTGTGGTGGATGTGGAGGACTGATTACAGTGGGGGAGAAAATGGGAGGCCAGGGGCCAATGGACTGGATGCTCACTGCTGTGGAGGGAGGGAGGGATTGCTGAACAAGGGATGATCATGAGAACGGACAGGAGGAAAGAGATTAGAAAATAACAATAATAGAGCTTGGATTTAGTCACAGATAATCAAGAAAGATTGGAAAGCATTTAAAAGGTGTTAACTAGAACTACCAGCTATGCCTCTGAGACTTTAAATGCAGGATGGGAACAGCAACAGAAAAATCAGGAACCAATAAACCCTTTTAGCAGAAGGTGGGTGATGTGTTTATAAAAAGATAAAGAGAGGGCAGATATGTTCTATGGAGGTGTGGTGAGGTGTGGGGGAAGGGAGTGCCTCAGAGGGCCCAGGTCAAGGGACCAGCCAGTATACTATAGATAGAGTTTATTCGGGGCATGGGGAGGGGATTCAAGAGGGTAGTAGAGGCAGAGAAAGGCAGACAGACAGACAGAGAGAGAGAGAGAGAGAGAGAGAGAGAGAGAGAGAGGAGAGAGTATGGAGTAGAGGCTGGCCATGAGCATGCAGAGAGAGAGGAGGAAGGGAATGGGGAGAGAGGGGGAGAAGGGAAGCAGAGAAAGAGCAAGAGAAAAGCAAGAGAGCAAGGAAGGGACAAGCATCCCCTTTTATAGTGGGTTAGGCCTATCTGGCTGTTTGCCAGGTAACTGCAGGGCAGAGCATACCTGGCTGTCGCCAGGTAACTGTGGGGCGGAGCTTAGACAGAATGCTAACAGTGAGGGTACATGTAATGATTTCGGTTTGGAGTAACTTCAATTCATTGAGCCACTGTCTACCCAACATTTACAGAAAAGAATTCATTAACACTTCCCCTTTCTTTTCCTGCTTGCGAGGATATAATACCATTTGGAAGACTCTGATTCCACATACTTTGGTAAGAATCACAACACCTTTTGCTCTAGGAGTGGACTTTCTAAGCTAAGTCAGAGGTAGATGTGAAGAGAGTATTGGGGGGGGGCAGAGCTGGACAGAGAGTGAGCTGCTTTGTCCATTTAGGAAACACTGTGTCCTTGTGTCTCTCTGAGGCAGACTGTTGAGTAGTGATTTCTTAGAATGATAGGGTACTTCAATACTCAAGGACTTGGTAAGTAAGATTCTATATGAGCAATCAGTTGAAGAAGCAAATAAGATTCTGAGGAGAGCATTAATCATCTCTGCATCTAATAGGACTTCCCCAAGGCCACATATACACGAATGTAGAATTTTAAATAGGGTTTCTTTTTGTACACTTAAAAAAGGACAAGAATATGTCTTGTTAAAAAATAATGATTTCTTAGTAGTTATTTCTACATGAAAATGAACATGTAAAGCAAAGGTCCTCAGGCTCTTGCCTGCATGCTGAAAGAGTTCTCTTTACTTCAGCCACATCGGGCTAGTGCATCTGGGGCGCTTGGCTTGGCCCAGAGGCTTTTGAAAGGTCACCAGAAACCCTGTCTCGAAACCCCCCGCAAAAAAAAAAAAAAGAAAGAAAGAAAGAAAGAAAGAAAGAAAGAAAGAAAGAAAGAAAGAAAGAAAGGTCACCAAAACTGCTCTTACAATTCAGGTGCTTCTTCCTAGAAAGACTTCATACTACCTTTTGCTTGCCAAAATCAACTTGACCCAGCATTTCACATATTCTAATTGAATAAATTATAAAACCTGCGTTCTTTCTTTAGCATTGGTGGCTATTTCTTTGATATAAGGACTGAGGACATATTGGCAGATGTTAAGAGTTACCTTTGTTTCATCTGTTGAATTGTAGCTTTACTTCAAAAACTCAAGAGCCTGTAATGTAATGTGCTTGTGCCTCTCTGAGGAGAAATCCACCAGGGAGACCATTTTCTCCTTTCTCCTCAATGACAGAAATGTGGGGAACTATTAATAAAAGTTGGCAGCACTGAAATCTTGAAAATGACTTGAAAGAAGAATTTGCATGGGACACCGCCACCCAAACTCACTCCAGGTGTGGCCATCTCTTCTGCTCCTGGACTTCGAGGGGAGGGTCATGAGGCTCTGCTGCAATTCTTAAGAGACATCTGGAAAAGAGGGCGCCATTGTCTTTTTAGAACACATTTTTTAGCCTGGAGGAGCATAGTGCTATATGGTCCCCAGTTCCTAACTGTGAAACTTAAGCAAGATCAAGCATTCAAAGCAGCTTCCTGGGGTGTAGCCTATATGGAACAAGGCAACAAGGTTTTTAGTCCCACAGACTTTCACCCTCATCCCCATTAATATGGCTAGTAAAGATATGAAGCCAGTACCTTTACAGAAGAGCACATTTCAGAGATATTTTGTACTCTGAGACATTGTTATAGCCCCAAAAGGAAACCCACCGTAGGTGAATTCACCTAAAAGACTGGCATTCAAATGACATCTGAGGAACCCTAAGGGACATTTCTTTAGGCTGTAACCCAACTCATTTTCAATGCCTGAGGACATTGAAATGGCAGTAAATAGTGACTTTTTTCATGGCCACTATAACCTTTGGAATACTAAAAACAATTACCTACTGGTTTTAAATTTATGCCAAATCTGGTTCCAAATGAATAATCCATCCTACTTGAGAACAAATGATGATGATGATGATGGTAATGATGATTATGCTAATAATCACCATCATCATAATAATAATAGCTGCTATTACTAAGCAATTACTATGTGCAAGGCACTATATTAAGCTCTTTGCATGCATTTTTCTTATTTATGCTTATAACAATACTGAGAAGTAGGTATATAATTATCCTTGCTGTAGAGATGAGAAAGGGAGACTCAAAAAGGTTTAAATAATGTGTTCAAGGTCCTATAACTGGTTAGTGGCTGAGTTAGCATTCAAAATTAGGCCAATTGGAGCTCGAAATGTACCTCGGTGGTAGAGTATGAGCCTAGCATTCGTGAGGCTCTGGATTCCATTCTTAGCCTCTCTCTGTTCACCACCACAAAAAAAAAAAAGCAGGTGATTAAAATTTCCAAGACCTGTATAATTAAGGGGTAAAGTATATCACCTATGTATTACACATGGTAATATAAATGGAAGAGTTTACTCAGGTAGCTTTTTATTTTTTTTTAAATGTGTAGCCCAGGCCAGCCTCGAACTTGTGATCCTTCTGCCTCTGCCTCTTTCAGCAAATCCTACTGGTGTGCACCACCAAAACAGGCCTCAGGTAGCTTCTATGTGCCAAGAATCTGAGTAGTTTATAAAAAAACGGCATCTCATAAGCTCCTTTTCTAATCTCAGTTGATTTAATTCCTCCAAAAGATATATTTGTTCTTATATAAACAAACTACTCCAGAAATTTGAAAATACTGCTCTTTTGCCAAAAATAATTGACAGCCACAGAATCCTAGAGGAACTAATAAGATTATGTTGAACAGTGTTTCTTGAATTCAAAGCATAACAGAATTCCCTGGAAGCTTGCAATAACCAGAATAAGAGCTAGGTTTTCCACTCTAGAGTACATGCAGTAGCTTTGGGTGCACCTAAGAGTTACAATTCCTTTATGTCATCTGTAGGAGGATGGATAGAACTGAGGTTAGCATGTAAAGCAAAGCAAACCAGACATGTTTTCTTTCATACATGGAAATTAGATTTTTAAAAAGAGAGAGAACTTGACAGTTCTAGAAAAACTATGGAAGGAGTGTTGTTTAAGCGAAGGCAGTTGGGATGATGGCGATGATCAGAGGGTGATGTATTCATGTTTGGAAATGTTACTGTACACTCTGCCCATATGTAAAAGTAGCAGGCAATAATAGTTCAATTCAAAGTAAACAAAAGAGTTGCTGTCATAGAAATTAGTAGTGAAAGGTTGGTGACTGGAATCTGGGAAGGGGAATGTGGGATGGGGAGGGGTGTCATGGACACTAAGTAACAGTTAAAGAGCAAGCAGCTCTGAATGACTACGGAGAACAATTATATGCCGAGCAGTTCAGCGTTTTCACCATAAAGAAATGATAGACATTTGAGGAGATAAGTTTAATGTGATTTAGACATTTACGTGGTGCACACATGTACTGAACAAACACAGGATATTTCAATCATATTTACAGATGTCATTTATCAACTTAAAAGTAGTTGGAATTAATAAATASAATTGCTAACAGGCTCATAGCTTATGCTGGGTTGTTAAGCAAGAAACAACTTGAGATCTCCTGATCTAGCATTAAGCGAGCCAGTGGAGAAAATATTATCTGTCAGAGGCAAGTAGTCAAAGGTCTTGCTCTAGGTTCTAGTCCAGACCCCTTTGCTAACTAGCCATGTGATTCTGGGGGTGCCACTCTCCTCTTCAGAAGGCTGGGTGTTTCTTCTTCTGTAACATAAGGGAGATAGATTTGATGACTGCTTACATTCTTATTTTTACCTTCTCAATTTCAGTATCTTATGAGTAAACAGACCAGATAAATGTAGCTCATTTAAAATTCCAACATTTGATCTTCAGGGTTTAGGGACCTAATTCTATTCACAATGACAGCAAATAGCATATTCATGAATCCAAAGTGTTTTATCTTCAGTTTTTCAATATATCCACTGAACTGTTTTATTAACAATATATTGATGAGTATAGCTACCTTCAAATATACTTATGGGATACCTGCTAGATAGTGGGTGCTGTACCAAGTACTGGGATCCAGTAGCAGACATAATGTCAAGATTCTTATTCTCACAAAGCTTGTAGCCATACTGTTGAAATGCAACCATTTCATTTTTATTTCCTTTTATTCTTAAATTTATTGTCATTACCTGTGTATATAGATGAGGTAGAAGTTATGTGTAAGTAGAAACCAGAAGGTGCTTTGTGGAGTCAGTTTCCTCCTTCCACATTTATATGGGTTCTGAGGATTAAATACAGATCGCCAGATTTGCATTGCAAGTGCCTTTACCTGTTGAGCCATGTCAATGGCCCATGGAAGCACAAACATTTTAGATAAAAATGAAAACTAATTATTACTAGATGTTCTAATTCCTACTAAAATGCATGCTGTCTTTTTTTTTACTTCCTAGCTAAACAACTAGCTACATAAATCTTAAATATATGTCTGCATGCACTGATTACATACAAAATTTGTGTAAGAACAAATATATACCAAAAAAATACATTGCAAAGTAAACAACTATTTGACATTACACTTGTCTACATTTGACAGAAAGGAAGCTACAGAGTCATCCTATCATCCTTTATGTTTACATAAAAGATTCCAGAGGCAGGTGTGATAGCTTGTGCCTGTAACCACAGCAGCCTGGAGTCTATAGCAGGAGGATCATCAGAAGTTTGAGGACAGTTTGAACTGCATATTAAGTTCAAATCCAGCCTGGACTATTGAGACCTTGTCTCAAAAAAATCCTGTCTCACAAAAAAAAAATACAAATTTATGTATCTTTCTTTACCCATATTACAGCTTTCCCRTAAACTAAATTTGCATACATTTAGGTTTTATAACATACATTTTCAACCTCAGTTTCAAACATCATTACTCATTTTACTGATCTCTGTGTACATATCTGAAACTGTAGTTTGCATAAGGTACTTCACAATGCCATCCACTCCTCTGGACTGGTTTATTAAGCCATTTATTTTACTTACAATACATATGATGATAATACTATATTTCCAATTCCTCTCTGAAATGTAAGCATTTATCTTATTAAATTCGGGACATTATTTTGAGTGTTAAAATCTTATGCTATGAGGAAGCATTATTTATTTTTTAAATGTATTATTATTATGCTACTGGCTGAGAGAGCAAACTGGATATATGGAACGTTTTCTTTTTGAAAATAATTTTGCAAAGAGATGCGCAAACACAGTGGGCCTAACAGGCCCTCTGGCAGAAACAGCCATGGAATAGTTTAGCTAATGCCTGGCCAGAAGGTTTCTTTGCACATGTGTGCCTACTACCCAACTAGCCATAATAAGGAAAGAACCACGGTGGCGATTCTTCCTGCACTGGACTTTGCAGGTTCTGTGATTAGTATCTATGGTTTTATTCCAACTGTGTTGGTGTTAAAAACTTCAAAGCAAATCCAAAGCCCAGTATTTAGGGGAATATATTTTAAAGGAATACTCACTACCAATTAGCCTAAACGGTAATGAAAATCATCATATATTTTCAATGATGAAAGATCCCAGTAGGGGGGCTCCTAATGGATGACAGGTGCCGGAGTGAGAGGCGTCCGGTGGGAGGAGGGCAAAGCCTGTTTCTTAGCTGGAGAAAGCACAGCTCGCCCTGAAAAACTGGACTTTGAACACAGACAGAGGCAGCCCACAGTCTCCTCTGTTTCATTCAGGACGCTGCTGTTTAGAATTAAGTCCTCTGAACCCTTCTGGGAAGAGTGAACAGACAACCACAAGTTCACTGTCCCCTTTGCTCTCTTGACATAGCTACTGAAGGCATTAACATAAACCACTAATAGATGGGCAACGAGGTTAGGGATTCTTTTGAACAGCTACTCTGCTAACTCCTGGAATATGCTTTTCACGAAAACGTGCCTGCCATTTGAACAGGGGCAGAGCTTTCTTTACTGATGTGTTCCTGCCATTTGAACAGGGGTAGAGGTTTCTTTACTGATGTGTTCCAAGCATTTCAAATGGTGTCTGTCACACAATGGTTGTTCAGAAAAACTGAATGAATGAGGAAATGGATCTTATATATAAGAGTAACCCTATAATCCTTTGTCTGGACCTCATCTTTTTCATCTATTACAGTTATTTCAAGAAGTGCTCCATTTCTGTCTGCCATATTAACACACTCCCTTACTCAATATTTTTGCTGGTATTGTAGTTTATTGAATTTATTAGAGTTGTAGAGAAAAGTGAAAAATCACTATCAACGTCATAAAATTTGTTTTGTTGTTGTTTTGTTTTGTTTTGAAACAGAGTCTCACTATGTAGCACTGGCTGTCCTAGAACTCACTATGAAGACAAGGCTGGCCTTGAACCTTACAGAGATCTCCCTGCCTATGCCTCTCCCCTCTCCCCCAGGGATGGGATTAAAGGTGTGTACCACAATTCCCAGCAAGCACAACAGTTCAAGTCCTGTGTATACAGGTGGTAAGCATGCAATTAAGGAAAAGAACCTGGCTCATACTTACAAGCCCCCATCTGTTACCACTTCATCATAATGCAAACAACTACCTGACTTTGAATAGATTGGTGTCTCCTATAGGTCAATGAATACTGTGTTGTGTCCTCTTTATCATGGTTTCACTTGCTTGGTACTTTCTTTATATTGAGAGACATGGCTGGGCTTCATTCATCCACATTGCCATAGAGTGCTTACATATATTCTCATTTATCTGGCCAATATGCTATTAATAGACAGTTGTGTTATTTCCATTCAGAAACATTAGGAACAAGGCTGTTGTGGGTGTACTTGTGCTTGATTTTTAATAATACTTAGGTTTGCCCCATTATAATAGAATATGACTTATTCTTTGCAATTTTTCTACTAGTGTCCCTTCCATGTTAGGAGGGATTAGTCTGGTCAGTTACCATAAATGCAGATCTTCTGGCCGGAGTTGACTCTGCAATTAAACCAGACTGAAAATGCCTAGCTAGTTTTTGCTATATGGTCACCACTCCTCCAACAATCACTCATGTTTTTAAGGAATAAAATATTCATGCAACCAGAAGATCAGTGGTTATCTGAGTATGTCAATGTTTGGTACCACACACATTTGATTGCCTAAAGCATCGGGTTATCTGGGTGACATCACATGGACGAATCTGAAGTAAACTACTACTACCCATTAAAATCTAGCTCAAAGAACGGATAATGAAGTGGTTCAAATGGTAAAGGCAACTGCCTTGTTACCAAGCCTGACAATCTGAGTTTGATCCCCTGGGCCCCACATGGTGAGAAAAAAATAATTCAGTCCCATAGGTTGTTCTCTGACCTCTATGTGTGATCATGGTGTGTGCACAGCACAAGTCACACACACACACACACACACACACACACACACAAGATAGATAGGTAGGTAGATAGATAGATGATAGACAGAAAGATACATAGATAGATACATAGATAATAGATATATAGAGAGATTTAAATCTTTCTTTAAGTGTACAGTTTGGCAGCATTAAATACATTCACTGTTACACAATCTTCACCATCATGCATTCTCCCAAACTGAAACTACAAACCTCAAATGCCATACCCATCCATTCCATTTACTCCAGCCTCTGGTAACCACCATTCAATATTTTTGTCTCTGAATTTGACTGCTCTGTAAAATTCATAAAAGTCATCCTGTGTCATGATTTTGTATCTGGATTAGTTCACTTAGCATAACACCATGAAGGCTCATCTATATCATTCCATTTGGCTAGTTTTCCATCCTTTTTAAGGATGAATATTAATATCACATTGCATACTTGTATGTCATTATTGTATCCATTTACCTAAATTCTATTCCTTACTGATTATAAATGTTGCTGTTGTCAACATGATTATATAGTGGTTTCCATGTTCAAAGGGCTACTCTTGTTATTGTGTGAAATTAGACAGTAAGTAAGAGTGGAAGCTGGAGGCCAGTTAGGAGACGACATAAAAAATAATGATCATGTGGTGGAAAGTGACAATTCATCAAGAAAAGACTAGAAATCTGGGCTAAAAGAGTCGACCACTTCCTGTGCTTTATTTCTTCCCAGATTAGCATCTGGCATTATGCAATTCATGTCTCTCAACTTCTCATGGCATTTCAGTAGTATGCTCTCAGTGTGTCCCCCAAAATCCATATATTGAGAACTTAATCTCCAATGGAGCCATGATGGGAGATGGGGCCTAGTTGACACTGATAAGGCTCATGCCCTTATCAATGGATTGATGTTGTTGCCACAGGATGACTTCGTGGTAACAGGTATGCTTTTTTTGCATATTCCTCTCTGCTGTGATACTTTCCCAGAGGAGGCTATTTCTTCTCATCTTAGATGGAAAGCAATAACAGAACAACAACAAAAAAAAAAAAACTACTCTATTCAGGTCCAGTTTGGTGAACTAATGAATTTTATTGGCGTTGCTTAAAGAAACATGGATAACTCTGGCAGTTACAACACCATAAAGCCCACCCAAGCATGGGTGACAAGTCCCAGAAAGCTGCATCTCCACAGCTCCAGGCAAATTCAGCTCTTCCATAAAGAGCCTCTTCTGCTCTCAGTGATTACTTGCTGCTTACATAATCTCCTGAGAAAGGCTTAGTGAGTCTTATGAGTTTCATGTGTTTCCTGAGTCTTTTAAGCATCCTGTGAGTTTCAAGTTCATGACCCTCATGAACTTCCATGTTCTGTCCAGGAGAGAATGTTTCAATCAAAATGAACCAGCTACACATATACCACTCTGTTTAAGAAGAGAAAGAATTCAATGTATCATATTGGAAGCAGATAGTGTGGCCTGTAACCTATCACACTTTTTTTTTTGAGACAGGGTTTCTCTGTGTAACCCTGGCTCTCCTGGAACTCACTCTGTAGACCAGGCTGGCCTTAAACTCAGAGATCCGCCTGCCTCTGCCTCCCAAGTGCTGGGATTAAAGG
>BDUI01010329.1:39072-50895 GCA_002335545.1 Apodemus speciosus
CCATGCTGGAGCACACAGTGCTAGTGAGACTTCATTATAACCATCAGAGCCTATTTATTGTGTTGAATATGCCACAATGTATCTATATACCTGTGGTACAAATCTGGCTGTTTTCCAGTTTTTGCAATTACCAGCAGAGTTGCAATGAACATTCTCATGTTTTCTTATGCAAACATGCAGATCATATTACTGGTAGGATTCTGAAGTCTGTGGTCATGCACACCTTCAGCTATTGTAAATATTGAAAAAGTGGATTTCCAAGGGGACGGACCAAGTTATACTCCCATTAACACTGTATGAATATTCTCACTTCTCTCCTTCTTTGTCAACACTCAGTATTGTCAGGATTTTGCTCTCTGTCAATCCAATAAGAGGAAATGTGTTATAGCGTGATATCACCTAGGACATCAAAGGTGTCAGAATAAGGCAAAATACCAGACGAATAGTTGTGGCATTGAGGAAAGAGGAGAGTAACACAGTTTTGAGTTTTTGTGTTGTGGTGAGAAATTTGCCACTAGGACCACAAAGGTAACTGGCCTTCAAGATGAACAAAACTATTAAAAAAAAAAAAAGGTGTAAGATAATTTTGCATTTGTGATGGTTTATATATGCTCGGCCCAGGGAGTAGCATTATTAGAAGGTGTGACCCTGTTGGAGTAGGTGTGTCAGCGTGGGCTTTAAGACCTTCATCTTAGCTGCCTGGAAGCCAGTATTCTGCCAGCAGTGTTCAGATGAAGGTGTAGGACTTCAGCTCCTCCTGCATCATGCCTGCCTGGATGCTGCCATGTTCCCGCCTTCATGATACTGGACTGACCCTCTGAACCTGTAAGCCGGCCCCAATTAAATGTCCTTCTTAAGACTTGCCTTGGTTATATGAGTACACTGTTGCTTTCTTCAGACACACCAGAAGAGGGCATCAGATCCCATTACAGATGGTTGTGAGCCACCATGTGGTTTTGAACTCGGGACCTCTGGAAGAGCAGTCAGTGCTCTTAACCACAGAGCCATCTCTCCAGCCTCACAAGAACTTTTAAGTAGGACTTGACCATCAGAACACGTCCAGCACATTTGCAATGTGCTGTAAATGTCCCCAAACACACAGTCACGTCCACATCTGTCCTATGTAGGGTCCTCTCTCTCTACTGTTTTGTCTTAACCTAATTTCTGAAGGAAAATATTACTGGCTAGTATGGAGCTGTGCCAACCAGATGTCTGTTGGTGGGAAATCTTACCAAGTTGAAGGATTGCCATCTTGATAAGAGGCGATGATGACCGTAGGCTCTGTCGTGACATACTTGGGCTTGGCTAATTCATGTAGGTTTTGTAAGAGCTTGAATCACAGAAAATGATGCTGTACTTTAGGAACATATTACTATATGATCTTAACAAGATTTTCCAGTATGATTCTAGTTAATACTCGAGGGACCAAAAGGAACCGATCCGGAAGGGCTTTGCAGCCTGCGGCAGAGGGAAACACCCATGACTCCATTTTCCCCAAAGTAGTTCTTTGATGGAAATGAAGTATTTCTTAGCAACCTTTCATTATGGCTGGCATACTCGTGGGAAAAATTCGAGAGAAGGCCGACTTTACCTGTGGGAAATCCTCCTAGCATACTAACTTGAGATTTTTAAATTGTCAAAATGTCAAGGAATGTTGTTCTTGCCTCTTCACACGAACCAGAGAATTGTCACAGAGAAGGAGGATCAGTCAGAGTCTGCAGCCAACAGGGATCAGAAGAAACATTTGAGACTCGAGCTCAGATGAACCTGGTGTATTCTGTTTACTGCTCAGAATTCAACCTTTGGGTTTCTTTTCCAGGAAGATTTATGTCATCTATGGTGTTCTTTGAGGATAGTGGCCTTTAGAAGAATATATTCTTTAAATAAGCAGTCATGTTCATTCGAAAAGCTGGTTGTCGGTTTTTTTCCATGATCTTCACAAGTGGTGGCGCCAGGGCTCACTCCACAGGGGAGCGGACAGCCGTGAAACGCTAATAGCYGTTTTCCCTGGGAGATGAAGGGAAAATCGCGTTTATAGTTTCTTTGGAAAAGCATGCAATTTAGGTGCATTAAAAGCTGAAATTAAAGGCTGAAAATTGTATTAAAGTTAATGGCTTCGACAGTAGACTGTGTAGGCTCGAATCTTATTTTCTGCCATTGAATAATTTCCCCCGTCCTCCCGGTATCTTCATTTTATCAACGATGTGAGGATGCTAGATGGTTCTGAGACTCACTGACTCAACAAATGTCTTCTCCTTGATGGCACTGATCTTTGATGACAAGGAGAGAGGGCTGAGTAACATGTTGTTCTCGTCCTCATGGCTTCCTTTCTAGTGTTTATAGTGAGATACAAATGGATGAACAGGACCAGTGGACTTGCCTTTAAATCTTGCTGCTTTGGGGCAGCCTGGGAAGRCCTGCGCAGCTGACATCTCAGCTGGTTTGTGAATGATTAAAGACAGTACGCTCTGGGAAGGCAGGTGAGGGTGTGATCTAAGAACAGGGAAGACGAAGAGAAAGAGCTGAAGCTAGATTCAAGTTGGCATGCCTGAAGAACAGAAGGAAGGCCAGGGTGGCTGGAGTGATGGAGGACAAAGACAGAAGCAATCGAAACCAGAGCAAGGAGCTTGCATCTATCCCTTGTACAGCAGGGAGCCATCAGCCTGTTGATGTGGTTGGTTTTACCGTGTATATTTGGAGTGTATAGCACGATGTCCTTAGACACCTATACGAAGTGAAATTATTACAATAGTCAAACAAATTCATGTGTCTGTCACCTTCCAGAGTTACTGTGATGGGGGTGTTAAGAGCACCTAAAATATTTTAGGGGCAGAAAAGATGGCTCATTCAGGAAAGTGTTTGCCAATCAAATGTGAAAACCTGAATCTTAAAAGTCAGGCATGGGGGGGCGCATGCCAAGAATACCAACATTTCGAAGGCAAAGTGAGGCAGATCCCTGGGGCTTGCCAATCAGCTGGTHGAGCCAAACTGGTGAGCTAAAAGTCCAGTGAGAGACCCTCTCAAAAAACAAGTGGAGAGTGATTAGCAAAGACATCTGATGTTGATTTCTGGTGTACACACACACTCAAACACACACATACACTCAGACACACTTACATACACATGCTTACACACACTCACACTCACACACAGTCACCTACACTCACACACGTACACTTATATACTCACACACACATACATTCACACACATGTACTTACACACACTCATGCACGTTCACACACATACACTCACACTCTCTCATGCTCACACACTCTCACACTCACACACTCCACACACACACACTCCACACACATGAAGTACACACATAAGAGCACATACCTCACTCACACAATGCACTACGCATTCTCTCTTAGCAGGTTTTTAGATATGATTAATTTGGCAATTGTGATATGCATTACACATCTGCGCTTTTCCATACTAGCAAGTATGAAGGTCCATGTACACCTTATTATTCCCTTCCCCCCTTTTTCTTCCCCTCACAACCATGGTTCTGCTTTGTTTCTATCTATTGAACTCATAAAGAATTCTCCATTATGTAAGAGCATCGGGAAGATGCGAATCTAAGCCACCATGAAGCATTATCACCTCACACCTGCTAGAATGACTGTCATCAGAGAGCGAAGGTATAACAAGTGTTGACAAGCTTGTGGGGAGAAAGTAACCCAGGCACACAGTTGGTGGGAACATAAATTGGTGCCGCTGTTATGGAAAAACATGTGGCAACTCCTCAATCTGACTGGCATCGACAAAGAAATGCATGAAGAAATTATTATATATGCATATATTACATGAATATTATTCAGCACTTAAAACATAGGTGATGCGACCTATGGCAGCATGGTTGAGTCTGAAAGACATTTGTGCTCAACTAAAGGAGCCAGACACAGAACGCCAAGTTTGTATGAGCTCACTTACATATGGAATCTAAAATAAAGAGCATTTTTGTATGAAAAAAGATCATTTGGATTTTCCTGGGAGAAGAACGCAGCTCAGTAGACAAGGAGTTAGACAATTCTTATGAGAGAGCACTGACGTCCTTCACCAGGGATTGGGAGGGTCTGAGACTGGGAGCAACGAGGAAGAGAGAAGCGGATAGATTTTGAGTGTGTTTTGGAGGCAGAACTTACAGAATATTGTGACCAGGTGGATATGAGGACTAGAGAGAAGGAGCAATGGTCACTTCCGTGCTTTTGGCTTGACCAACTAGGCTGACGGCTGTGACAGCCGTTAGGTTATGTATTGTCATTGGTCCCAAACTCACTTTTCTGGACCCTGTATTGTGATGACAAGGGGACAGGAGACTAGAAACTATTTACTGCCTCACCAGCTGATTCTTTGTTAGACTCCGCCATGTATACACAGAATATACAGTATAGTCGGGCACATGAAAAACTTACAGCATGAGGCGCGATTGCCCCTTTGCCTCTTTCTTATGCTGATCTGCCTCTGTTGTCCTCTTAGCAACCTCTTCTATCAAGAGATTCCTCATTCTTTTTTATGATTCTTAGACACAAGATGCTGGTTCAGTGGCACCGCACTTGCCTAGCATGCATGAGGTTGTGGTTTGACCCTCAGTATTGAAGAAGGAAAGACAGGAAGGAAGGGAGAGAAGAGGGAAGGAAGGATGAATGGAGGGAGGAAGGGAGGGAAGGCAACTTCCATGAATGTGTCAAGCATAATAACCTCTGACACCTCTGGGCTGTGAATCTGAGACCAGCCGAGACAAAATGAGGAGGTGCTACAGTACCAGAGAGAACAAGGAGGCGGAGGGAGGAGAGACCTGTGAGCCGAGGATGCCCCCTGAGAGTCAAACATAGGCAATTCTCAGTAAGTCCTTCAAGATTTAAAATGATCCTGGAGGGCTGGAGAGATGGCTCAGTGGTTAAGAGCACTGACTGCTCTTCAGTCCCGAGTTCAAATCCCAGCAACCACATGGTGGCTCACAACCATCCATAATGAGATCTGATACCCTCTACTGGAGTGTCTGAAGAGAGCTACAGTGTATTCACATATAATAAGTAAATATTAAAAAAAAATGGTCCGGGAACCAAATTCTAAAAGCGCTTGATCAGAATGTTAGGTAAAGTTCCTTTGAACTAAAAAAAAAAAGAAAAGAAAGAGAAACCACTGATTTCTGGGTGCTAAGGAATCAAATGCCAAACTCCTTATGCAGAAAATATATGTAGAAAAATGAGAGAGACAGTCTGATTTACAGTTCTTTGCGATGTGCAGAGAAGTCCAATGCTCTGTGCTACATCAAGTATCCACTGAGAGCGTCGGTAACAGGACCAGTAGGAGATTCTTAGGGTGGAGTTTGGGACCCTTGGTTTTAAGCACAACCCACACTAAGAAATACACTTTTTGCCTTTAATCCTGGCACTTGGGAGACAGAGATTTGTGGGTATCTGTAAGTTTGAGGACAGCCTGCTCTACAAAGAGAGTTCCGGGACAGCCAGGGCTGTTAGTAGAGAAACCCTGTCTTGAAAAACAAAAGAAAAAAAGAAAAGGAAAAAAGAATGTACTTTCCTCTGTGGTGCCAGTGGTGTGCACGGCTGCTCCTGTAGGCTCCCAAGAGCAGGACCCATGTTTTCATAACATTTATGAGCCAGTTCTTAAACACAGTCATTATTGAAAATCAAATTGTCTAAACACAAGTTACAAATCTTCCAAACTCACTGGGTCTTCATTCTTTTTTGCTGTGTGTCAGTACCTCCTCTGGCTTTGAGGCTGTAATTCTTGTACCTGTGTACAGAAGTATCAGATACTGAAGTGTGACATTGCGATTCTTTCAAACTGTAAGTACAGGCGCCACAGTGATAGAAACAGTTACGGTAGGGAGGTTCACATCTCAAAAACAGGCAAACGCTGTAACTTAAGGCTCAACGTGTTACCTTGTACTCTGCTCATGAAAGTGACAGCAGTCTAGTTTATACAATTAACATATGCAGATACATTGAAAGAAACCAGACAAAGAAAGTGATACAGAAAATATTAATGGTGCTGGTTAAGTGTTTAAGTGTCCATAGCGGTTACATTGTGACTATCACAAAATACTGGCAACATATTTTTCCACTGTTGTATTTGAAATTGTATCTTATTGTGAAGAGACTCACTGGGTCATTGATGAACCAGTAGGGTTTCGACACATCTGCATGGTTTCATATTACTCACTGATACAGATACAAATGTCAACTAATGTTCACACATAAATAATCATTCATCACTGATTTGAGGGATTTCTTTCCTGACTTGATGAGTAGCTTCTACTTACTGTCTTATTTCATTGAATCAGAGTTGATTCG
This sequence comes from Apodemus speciosus, assembly GCA_002335545.1. NCBI lineage: Eukaryota > Metazoa > Chordata > Mammalia > Rodentia > Muridae > Apodemus > Apodemus speciosus. The sequence continues at coordinate 45,397 of BDUI01010329.1, forward strand.
CAATTAATGCATTGGCTATAAATACAATTGTGGCAAAAATCAGTGAATCAATTGAGAATCAATTGGCTATAATGAAATTTACAATAAAGACTACTAAATAATTATTCGCTGTAAATTGTGGCTACCCATCCTTTGTAACAGTAAGATTTATAATGAGTGAATGCATATATTTCATCTCCCACAGAACCTGCTCTTTAACCACTTTCCAGGACACCAMCACCACAACCCACACATTTTCACAAAGAACAATTCCGAATACACTTACCCTGCATACCTTCTGAGACTCTATATCATTTCATTAAAGTTCAACTTATGTTTGGGGCTCTCAAATAATCAATCTTACAGCCCACAAACTGTTTGTCATCTGAAGTCTGTAGATGTCTTGTTGTGAAGGTCACCAGCTGTAGGTTCTGAAGGAGGTTTTGGAAGAGATGTTCTCAGGGGTGGTGAGCAGGTGCCCTTTTTTTTTTTATACCAAGAGCTTAACAGCAACTCAAGAAATATGAAGCAGAAAAAAAGCCCCACAAAAACAAAAAACAAAAACTTCTATCAAGGCAGAATTGGACATCTGAAAGTGGGACTTTACAATAAAGACAATTTGGCAACTTTTCATGGTTCTGATAACCCACGCCTGCATTTGCAGCTTTTGTCCTGAAAGCYTCCTCTGTAACTCAGAACCTGTCGTTCCTAATAATACTTACATATCCATTCTCTGCATCCATGGAGGTGGGCATTATTGCGGATAACTCTCCACTCCTGTGCATCTGCCCAAGTAGGTCGGGGTTGTCGCTGGCACGTTCACTAAGCCTGACACTGGTAAAAAGACTTCAATACTTATAGAAAATGACAGTTGGTATGAATTCACCTGACCACACTGTACATTGTATACATGTACAAAACAATGAAATGCGAAATGCATTAAGATATCAGAAGCGCAAGAAAGGGGTGGACTGAATCAGCCTTCAGCAGTTCCCTTGCATTTAAGCAGCAATCTGTCACCAAATGGATGTGTAGGGACTAGAAGGAGACTCTTTGCTTTTGAAGATTTTGACAAGTCCTTGGGAAAAACTCAGCCTCCTGGTGCTAATATGTGGCCTTTTGACAAAGTTAGCCAGCAGCGCCTTTTAGAATTCTGGTCACCATAACAACCCATAGAGAGCTAGATAAATGACCACGGGCTTCCGACCTCCAGGGCTGCCAGGGTGATTGGTCCTATGCCAACAGACCAGCAAAGGTAGAGAAGGCAAACTCAGGTTCTCTACATCTGTATAGAAACTGTGATTTAGAAAAGAAAAGAAAAAAGAAAAGAAAAGAAAAGAAAAGAAAAGAATGCATTTTAACCTTCCTGGGGGATGAAGTCATTTGACAAACACAGCCTTTCTAGAAAAATCTCTTATCCGATATTGAATGCAGAGTATCTGCAATCTCCAATGATATCCATCCTGGGTTAAGAACCCTCTCTTTGGAAACTCTCAGTCCGTCAAAGTGNACAAAAACAAAAAACAAAAACTTCTATCAAGGCAGAATTGGACATCTGAAAGTGGGACTTTACAATAAAGACAATTTGGCAACTTTTCATGGTTCTGATAACCCACGCCTGCATTTGCAGCTTTTGTCCTGAAAGCCTCCTCTGTAACTCAGAACCTGTCGTTCCTAATAATACTTACATATCCATTCTCTGCATCCATGGAGGTGGGCATTATTGCGGATAACTCTCCACTCCTGTGCATCTGCCCAAGTAGGTCGGGGTTGTCGCTGGCACGTTCACTAAGCCTGACACTGGTAAAAAGACTTCAATACTTATAGAAAATGACAGTTGGTATGAATTCACCTGACCACACTGTACATTGTATACATGTACAAAACAATGAAATGCGAAATGCATTAAGATATCAGAAGCGCAAGAAAGGGGTGGACTGAATCAGCCTTCAGCAGTTCCCTTGCATTTAAGCAGCAATCTGTCACCAAATGGATGTGTAGGGACTAGAAGGAGACTCTTTGCTTTTGAAGATTTTGACAAGTCCTTGGGAAAAACTCAGCCTCCTGGTGCTAATATGTGGCCTTTTGACAAAGTTAGCCAGCAGCGCCTTTTAGAATTCTGGTCACCATAACAACCCATAGAGAGCTAGATAAATGACCACGGGCTTCCGACCTCCAGGGCTGCCAGGGTGATTGGTCCTATGCCAACAGACCAGCAAAGGTAGAGAAGGCAAACTCAGGTTCTCTACATCTGTATAGAAACTGTGATTTAGAAAAGAAAAGAAAAAAGAAAAGAAAAGAAAAGAAAAGAAAAGAATGCATTTTAACCTTCCTGGGGGATGAAGTCATTTGACAAACACAGCCTTTCTAGAAAAATCTCTTATCCGATATTGAATGCAGAGTATCTGCAATCTCCAATGATATCCATCCTGGGTTAAGAACCCTCTCTTTGGAAACTCTCAGTCCGTCAAAGTGYAGACAATAAGCATCCATAGGGAACTTAGCCACGAATGGGGYGTCTGTCACCCCTCTACCACCACGAAGCCTCAGGGGCCATCACAGAAGGGCGGGAAGGAAGATCGTAAAAGCCTGAGGCCAAGGTAGAGCCCTATCATATCTTCTGGGTGTGACCATATTTTCTGGGCATGACTGTATCTTCCGCTCTCATCGATGGCTTCTGGTGGGAGGGAGAGTCAGTTTTTCTTTATGGGTAGCCCCTCGTAGGCACCCCATGCTCCACTGGATGACCCCACACCCACGAGTACGTAAGCAGCAGAGTGGACTCCTTGGTCTATTTGGGAGGAAAAAGTTGGGAGGACGGAGGAGCTGGAGAAGTAGGTTTTGGAGGGCTTAGGAAGGAGTGGGGTGAATATGAATCAAATACATTGTATACATGTACAAAATTCTCAAAGAATTAATAAAAATACCATCTTTAAAATAATATAACTTAAATGAAAAAAAAAAAGGAAGTCTACTTTAGGACAACTGTCTTCCTAGCAAAGACTCCGCAAGGGTAGTGAACAAAAAAGACCTGTTCTTAGCTTCAAGGCCCCTAATTCCCGAAAGTCCAGCTCCTGAGCACACAGTGCTCTGTCAGCTACAATGATGCTCACAAATTGCAACGTCTTATCAGAATGCTGAAAAACTGGGTACACCAGGTCACCTCACGGGAACTAGGGAAGACACAGTACATCAATACTGTTCTTTGATGGGTTCACTCTCAGGCCAAGCACCTGAGACTTTCAAGGGAAAACTAACGGAGAGAAAGGTTACTATAAAGATGTCGGGGGACAGACTTGATGCTCCAGGGTCGGGAGATACCCAGGGGTGGACGCCACCCTCTCAGAGGAGAAGGGGAGGGGACAGGGGAGGGACTCTCTGAGTGGAGGGACTGGAAGGGGGTCAGCAATTGGGATGTAAAATTGATTGATTGATTAATTGATTGATTGATTAGCTAATGAAAAGGGAAAAAATATGTAGGAGGCAAGCGAGTGGCTCCAGTTCCATGGGTCAAGATGCTTGCAGCCCAGCCCGACAGCCCTGAGTTCAACCTCTAGAACCACATGGTAGAAGGGAAGAATCCACTCCCAAACACAGTCTTCTCATCTCCATACCCACGAGATGGTGCACGCACGYGTCAAAATAAAATTAAAAATGTCATAAAGATGTAGGGATGCGTTGGGTATTGTTGACACAGTCCTATAAACTCAGCATATGGTAAACTGAGGCAGGGGTATGGTACATCATCTATCCAGGCAACACAGCAAGATCCTATCTCAAGGCACAGGCAGGGGGATGTCTATGAACTTAAGGCCAGCCTGGGCTATGGAGCAAGTCCCAGGACAACCAGGGCTACACAGAGAAACCCTGTTTAGAAAAACGAGAACAACAAAACCCCACCACCATCATAAGCAAAAGACCCAAGGGGTAGAAGAGGCTACAGTATCCTGCCCAACCACAGACAGCCCCAGAGGCTATCATTGCCTTATTTTTTAATACAGGCAATTGATATTTTCTACATAGCACGCTAGGTAAAAGGACGAACCCCACTGTCTTCTTCGTGCTCGTCAGTCTATCACTGAAATACATCCCCAGCCCAAGCAATTTTGAGAAAATTCTTTCTTTTTCAACTCCTTCCTGTATTGAAATGTGAAGACCTGCAGTTGATGGAATCCAAGCGAAACTGTCAACACCCCACAGTTATCCTAAGATTCACAATGAAGGTGAGTGAGCTATACTCTCTACTGCTTTCTCTCAAAGTAAGAGCTGCAGTGTAGGCAAACTAAAGGCCAACATGCCGTGCCAGCTCCCAGATAACAAATTCATTTGGAGTCAGTAATTCATGGAAAATAAAATATTTGGATGGTAGAATGCTGGCTGTCTTTCCAAAGCTCGGCAGGATCTAAGGATGTCGAGGCGTTCCTTCTGGGACCCCAGAGGTACTTGGTCATTGACCCCCAACTGGAAAAGGATACCCAGCACAACTTAGGGAAGAGGGCACTCCTGCAGAAAGGCCGTGGTTGCTCTCCCTCGGTTCCCAACTACTGATGCATGGCACCGTCCATTGTCTCTGGATTGTTTGAATGTGTTGAACATCAAATAACCATCTGGCACCAGGCAAGCTAGACATCTTAAAAACAGAGATATTCTAGACTTCTGAATAAGCTGCCCTGCAAGTTGTAAACCGCAGACACAATGCAGGATGGCCATCTTCCCTCTGGCTTTAGATTCGAAGTGTCATGTTTTGGTTCCAGCCCATGGATCTCACAAAGGGTAGGAACACCACGGTAAATGGATATATCTGGGAAACATGAAGAATAAACACCCATTGGGGGGGTGGGGAAACATATGCCTTTTAGCACGAATTCCTGTTTCTGAGACTCTAGAATAATATAGAACACAATTGAAGTTTGTTATACAATAAATACAACAGCTCTTTCCCCATTATAAATAAATTTACCAAAACAGGATGAATTTTATTTTAAATTTATGAAAGTTTTCTTGTATCTTTAGTCCTTATATTCTTCTATGGATGTGTGTGTAGGTCGGTGAGCTCCATGAGTTACAGAGCACATCATGAAATGGCATCTGGGACCTGCTTTAAAGCCCTGTCCTAAAAGCGTTACTCATGACGGATACATGAAATAAAGATAATCGCAGATAATCGTGAAAGTTGGGAGGCTGGTGTGTGTGGGGGGGGGCGCTCTCATACTTTTTATATGTTTGAAATAAAATGCATTTTAATTGCTTTTTTAAAAGACTAAGTGACGGGCCTGGTGATCAAGAATTAACATCTAAATCCTGTACAAGGCTGGATAGATGGAGCAGCTATTTAGAGCACTTGCAAAAAACCCAAGTTCAATTCCCAGCACCCCCCATTGTGGCACGAGACCATCTATAACTCCAGTTCCAGGGGATCTAGCTTCTTCTTCTTCTTCTTCTTCTTCTTCTTCTTCTTCTTCTTCTTCTTCTTCTTCTTCTTCTTCTTCTTCTTCTTCCTCTTCCTCCTCCTCCTCCTCC
>BDUI01010330.1:21921-43194 GCA_002335545.1 Apodemus speciosus
CCCCCCCCCCCCCAACCCCGCGCTTTCTCTTTCTCTCCAGCTACTTCTTAGATGTTGTGTTTTGTAAAACGTTAATAGAATTTTTCTTGCACCCTGACACTTTTATCTATTCAGGAGGTCTTCGAAAGTCCCATTGTACAGCCGGACTGCAGGGGAAAGAGGCCTATTCTCTACAACAATGCTTGTCCCCAAAACACACACTCAGATCCCCCCCACCCCCCAATGCTCACCAGGGTGGAGGGAATGCGGAGACTTCAGAAGAAAGCAGGCACACTTAGCCAGGAGAAGCAGAGAGCCAATTATGCACCACTGAAAGACACGGCTTTGGAAAAAAAATTTTTTTTTAATTCAAAATATTTATTTCCTACAGGGATCTGAATTTCAGTACCAAAACATGGCCAACCCAGAAGGGAGGCTGTTTTCTTTGCTGTTAGACATTTTCAGTTAAAAATCAAGATTTGGCAAACATCTCAGAAAATGTGGAGATGGGTGCAAGGAAGCAGATGTCACATTTACCTGCACCCGCAGCAGGCCTCACCCCCAACCTACCCCCGAGCCCCAGGCATCTGAATTCTTCTGGCATCCCAAGGTCTGAGTCTGAGATACCATATGCTGGAGTGTGACTGCTCTGTGTACAAACAGAGCGGCTGATCTTATGGTGATTTGCTTGGGTGGTGTATGGGAGGCGTATGGGCCTCAGCGGGTGTCTGGGGGGACTCTTGAAGCCCGTCAAGGCATGGGGAGCAGGAAGAGCCCAGAGAAGGAGGCCCTGTTCAAGTGATCTCAAACTAGCTTTGCTTCTCCTGCCAGCTGGTGCCTGGGAGAAAGCGGGGGCCAGCACTCTGTAAGAATACCCTCTCCACAGCAAATGACTGCAGGAGTGGGGGGCACCAGAAGGGTAAGGCCCCAGGAGCCTGTTTGTTCAGCCTGGGTTGCTTAGCAACAAAGGGGGCGATGCCTCCAGAAAGGATTTTTTTTTTTTTAAGTGAGACAGATCTCTTCCAGACTGGCTTGCCCGCCTTTTCCATTCTTGCCTGGACTTTGCTCTCTCCGCTGTCCGATGTGATAGGATCTAGAAAAATAAGTTCAGTTTGTCCAGAGGTACCATTTTTAATCGTCATGTCACTGTTTCACACGGGAGGAGTGAGGAAGAGTRGCCTGTGTTCCTCCTTGGGTGGCTTAGCTGAAGGCTGTCTTGTGAGCCTTTGAGCATACATGACAGTGCTGAGATCTTCCCAGCCACATTCACACCCACACTGCTCTAAGCACAGAATCCTCTAACAGTGTGTGTGGCCTCCCGGGTTGGGTTGTATTTCGGCCGCCATTGTTGAATCCAGAATCCATGAAGTAAGCAACTGATTGACCCTGGCCAAAATAAGCCTTCTTGAGGGTTAAGGTGGGTCTTGTGACCTAAAGGATTAGATCTATAAATGAGAGGAGTGGGTTGTGGAGCCGTATGTTGTTTCTTGAGATCTGAGTGGAATCTTACAGCTAGAAATGTCCAAGAATTGCAGGATGTGTGAGAAGAAAGACAGAAGCCAGGCTGGGTACTTTTCTTCTTGATGGCCTTGAAAGAGCCCGAGCATCAGTGTACTGGGGTGCTAGGCCTGCCATGAGAGAGCACCGGAGGCTGGAGAGTTTCCACAACCAAATCATATTTTTCTCATGTCTGTTTATCCTGGAAGCTAGAAGTCTAAGATTGTGCGGTGGTGGGGTCGATTCCTACTGAAGTCTTGTTGGCCTGTGGTTCCTCCGCACTGTCTGTGTCCTCCTGTTCTCATTTGAGGATACCATTCATATGACAAGATTAAGGCCCACCCTAATGATCTCATCCTAATGTCATTGGCTTTAAAGACCCAGTTTAGATGGAGAGATGGCTCAGTGGTTAAGAGCTTTCATAGAGGATCCAACTTGGGTTTCCCAGCACCCACATCAGACAACTCAAAACTCCAGTTTCCAAGGATCCAGCGCCTTTCAGTTTCCACAGGCATCCACATATGTATTACAAATATACACAGACACACGTGTATGCACACAAAAATTTTAAATCTTCAAAAAAATAAAGACTATAGTCACAGTCACAGAACTAGGAATTAGGACTTTAATTGACAAGTTTTAGGAAGCACTGTCTAGTCCGTCAGAATGAGGATCCTGAAGACTGCTGTCTAGAAGCTGATGAACTGAATATACATTAGAAGGGAAGTTAGCTGTGGCCTCTGGCTCTGTGGAACCCTGTCGAGCTGTCACATTTTATTGACCTGGGTGACGTATTTGCTATATTGTAATGTCATTTATACAACAGAAAAGACAATAACTTTCACAAATGATACAATATAATACAATTCTAAAGGAGGCCTAGATTTTCAAAAACAACTTACTTTTAATGACATGCAGGGGTTATATTTGTGAATACAGGTGCCCACAGAGAACTCTCACACTCTCTCTCTCTCTCATCTTCTCCCTCTCCCCCTCCCTCCCCCCTCAAAGGAAACTACACATCAGTTAACTAAGATTATGCCAAGTTGAGGGGATTTTGGGGTTTTGTCCCTCCTTTTTTTTTTTTTTTTTTTACAAACATTCTCTATTTGAGCAACTCTTACTTTAGCAATGGAAACTGCCTTCCTCACCCCACACGATCTGTATTTGTAATGTTCTGTGTATTTCATGAAAAGTCCTGAAGCAGCTTTTATTCTGTGTTTGTTTTCAGGTAGAGGATGCAATGCTGATGTTTGACAAAACCACCAACAGGCACAGAGGTAAGATGGCCCCATTGTAAGAGAATGTCCCTTTTTCCTCTCCTGGGTTTCTTACCTCTCACCCCATTAACAAAAGGTACAAGGAAGATGCAGAATCCAGCAAGTAGACTGCGTATATGTTAATAACAGAGGGCCACCATAGCACAGTGAGTCTGAGTATCAGACAGTGAAAACCATCTTGGCTAGGGAACCCTGGCTCGAATTGAGCGGCCACACCCAGTGCACAGGTTCAACTTACCTTTCTCACCCTGGCTCTCTTAGCCCTTGCCAACCTCAGCATTCAGTGACCCTGGTGGAAATTATTCATAGTGATTACTCAATTGGACTCTCAATTTGCATCAAAGGAGGCTCAGCCTGTCAGCCTAGGACTGAGTGAGGTGGAAAAGCCTTGCTTGAATCTGTTAGCTGATTACATAATTGCAGATAGGGAACCATCCTGTGGAGTCTCGGAATGCTTGGGGACAGCTGAACTTGTTTGCTCAACCTGGGGTCCAAAACCTTTGAAATGATTAACACAATGTCTGAGCTTTGCTTGGGAGTGAATCCCTAATGTTGAACAGATTTGTCAAAGAGAACTCTCAGCAACCCTTGCCAGCAAGAACACATTCAAATCATTGCTTCGAATGGGAAAAGGGGAGGAATCTAGAACATCCTCCTTGAGACAAAAGTCAGAGGAGGTTATGACTTAGGGCAGTATTCCGCTGTGCTCTGGAAGTGCCGCGTTTCTGGGGTCCTCATTAACCGAGTGGTAATGAGCAGTGTTCTCCAGGGACGGAGCCCTGGGTGAGCCTACAGACCTGTTTCCTTACCACATCTATTGTTGTTTACATTCCTGGTATCCCCTGCGATCAGAAGTGGTTAACCTATGCTGGCTGGGCCTCTTTCCTGTCTGAGGAAGCATCGAGTGAAAGGCAGGAAGGAATGAAGGGAGGGCCTGGGAGAGATCTGCATATCCTGTCTTCCTACGCCCAGCTTTCCTCAAGATGGCGAGTTCAACACTGGATGGACCAGTGGCAGGGTAGAGACCGAGGAGAGAAGACAAGGAAGGAAAACAAAAACAAGCAAAGGCTCTCTCTCTCCCTTCCCCATTACCCTGGAGCTGGAGAGGTGCCGGGAGGAAGGTGTGCCAGTGATGTACAGTTTGTGATTACTTTCTGTCATCATCAGCGTTGTCTTGGTGACGTTAGGGTGTGGCAGCACAAGGTTTGTAGTCCTCTACTCAGATGAGATAGAAGAATCAACCTAGGCAATGTAGAGTGATTCTGTCTACAAAAAGTACGTGTACAGGGACTGTGGGGATGAGCCAGTGGTTAAGAAAACTAGCTGCTGTGTCAGAGACCACAGTGTGGGTCCCGGCAGTGACTTCAGTTCCCTGACTACCGCCTGTAACTCCAGTAGGAGGAGATCCAAGGCTTCTAGCCTCCACGGGCTCCTGGATGCACATGCTCCTGTACAACCGACCGACACACAGACACGCAAGCCTATACATAATTTTTTATTTTAAATGAGAAGCCAAAGCACAGTTTTCTTGTGTCTCTCATAATTTGACCTCCACAGCCATCTAGGGAGTCACAGAGTTGTTGTGACTTTGGGAGGAATTGCTGCACCTTTTTATGCCTCCTCTGTTCTTTTATAAAGTGAAAGTAATAATAACAGCGTGCTAGCGTGGTTTTTTTTTGTTGTTGTTGTTTTGTTTTGTTTTTGTTTTGTTTTTTTTTTAGTGCTGTAATAAAACACTGTGACTGAAAGCAGCTTGGAGAGGAAAAGGTTCATTTCGACTTACACATGGGTCTGTTATCAAAGAAAGTCAAGTCCCTGATCACTGGCTTCTTTTTCATGCTTGTGTAGACTGCCTGGGCCCTTCCACATCGACCCCTAATCAAGAAAATGCCCCCACAGACGTGCCTGCAGGTGATCTCATGGAAGCGGTTTCCCAATTGAGGTTCCTCTTCTTAGATGACTCTGACTTGGGTCAAGTTGACAAAAAAATCCAACTAGGACAAGCACCTACTTTAATAGTGCCGTTTGACAAGTGTTCAGGCCAAGAATAAGTGTGCTTAAGTGTCGGCTTTTAGGATAATTATCTTTACCATTTTATGGCTGCGGATACGAAGGCTCAAGAGAGCCAAGACTCTAAGGCCCCATGTAGCTTCCAGCCCAGGGCTACTGATTTCAGACTCTTCCTTTGTCTTTGTGTGTCCAGATAGGAACAGGCTTTTCTGGGTGAGTGATGGCATCTACCTGTGGCTCCCAGCAGTCAGTGCCAGAACTCACAGTCTCAGGAGTATGTTGAGCTGTGTCACGGCGACTGTGTCCTTTTCTTATGTGTGTCGGGATCTGGGACCAAATGCATGGTCTGGAGCACAGTGAGCTGCTTTCTCAGCGGTCTCTGTCTGTCTCTCTCTCCCTCTCTCTCTCCAGTTAGTCTTCTAGCCAACTTGCCATGGGAGAGACTCCTGGGAACGAGAGTTTAGACTTTGCCTCCCAATGGATCCATGTAGTGTGGGGTGCACCCACGCTATCCCTAGATAAAGCTGGTCTTTCTCTAGCTTCAGAGACTAGGGTCGGGCCCAGAGGTGCTTAGGGGTTTTCTTCCCGCTGCCAAGCATCTGACCATCGCAGTTTCTTTCTCTAAGAATAAGGGAAGATGGTTGAGGAATTGCAGGAACCAAGTGTGTCTGGCTTGTAGCTTTGTATCCTTTAAAAAGACAACCAGGGGTTGGGTGTATGGGAACAGTTACTGTAGGTGGGATCTCTGGCAATCAGGTCTCCTAGGAGTAACCTACAGGGAGGTTATTAGGAAGAGACTTTGACTGGGTGGCTAGAGGGAGAGTCTGACCTCTGATGACATCAGAGGGAGAAACTTAATTCACACGAAGTTTGGTGGAGCTCCTGGTAGAAACTGGGAGCCATTCTTGTTGCTGCCTGCCATTTCATCCATGGTCTTCTGTGACACGATCCATGTCCCCGGGGAGAGAGAGAATGATGCCTTTCCAATTTTCTCAGAGTCATTTCATTTGCTCTCTAAAGCTTGTTAGAGGTAGCCTGGAAAATACTGGGCAGATCATCAAAGGGTTTAATCATCAGGGATGGGGGTGAGGTGAGTTTGTTGCTTTATCCTTGCAAATGGCAGATAAGATCTTGAAGTCAGCATTAGATATTGATCCCAGGGTGGGGCTGGAGCGGGACCTGAGGGAGAAGGAGGGAAGGCACAGATGGTGCCCTTCCAATTCGCTCTTTTGCTGCTGAGAGGGAGAGAAGGGTAGCTCAGCTCCCTTTCTGCTCTCCACAGCTCAGTCCTGTAGAGGGTATGGCATGTAGGTGTGTGGGCTGCTGAGCAGATTCTGTCTATTCTCACCTCTTAGACCACAGAGCCCCTGGTGACAAAGAAAACCTTATCAGACCCTTCCTGTGACCTCAGACCCTGGACTCCTGAACTCTGAACCCCTGGGTCCCTCCAGGGGAAGAGCTGGACAGTTGGGGGTACCCATGGGAAATGAATGGGGTGTCTTTGAAGCTGGAAGGATTGGATGGAGAGGGTGTAGCCTCTGGCCCTGGCATGCCTGCGGCTGCCATTACCCAGCAGGCCTGTTTGTTGTGGACCATTGCCAGAGGCAAGGGAACAGGACACACCGAGAGCAAAATAGAGATTAGAGTGATGGACAGCTCTGCCCAACAGCTTCAGTCACTGACTAAGGGCAATGGAGAGAAACGACAGCTCCAAACAAGCCACTGCCCAACCAAAACGACCCTTCCTTGGCACCAGCCACCATCACGGCCTTGGGACTGAGAGATGCTTTCCCTGGGCTCTGTACGGTGGCTCCGTACAGCATGGCAGCTGGAGAGGCACAGTGTGGGCAGATCTGCCAGAGGCCACAACTCTCCGCAGGCTCACCTCAAGGCCGTTGGACTAGACTTTGGCTCCTCTCTCAAAGCCTGCTCAGGCTCCACCCCAAAAAGCTGTTGGCCCAAGTTTAAGGTCTCAGTGATTTGTGTAAGCAGTTTATTTATTAAAATGGTGCCAGGAAAATGTAACTGAAGCCATGATAGCAGAAGATAATGCTTTTCTGAGGGCGGTGGGGGGTGGGAACAGTACTTAATATTTTGAAAACCTGCCAGATGCTCACTTTTGAAATTGACCTCCCTAGCCCAGATTGACTCTTTTATATACACCATATAAAGATGATTAAGGGTACTACTGTAATTATTTGTTTATTGATGCCTGTTTATCAAAAAAAAAAAAACAGACGCATGTGAAAAGAAATTCATGGAGGCATAAATGATATTACATATTTTCAGCCTATAGTAATGAACCCTAGTACTCAGGATGCTAAAACAGAAGGATTGCATGTTTAAAGCTAGCCTGGGCAACATACATAAATCCCGTTTAAAAATAAATAAACATAAAAGCAGCAGTTTGTTAGTGTCTGATGCAAAGCAAAATGGTGATACGGGCATGTCTCCCCTTAGAAGATTCTGGAATTGATTTTATTTACCTGGTGGGAGGGCAGAGTTGGGTTTCACAAGCTTTTTATGTGTGACTTGGTATTTAAGAAGGGTGTTTGGGGGCTGGAGAGTTGGCTCAGTGGTTAAGAGCACTTGTTGCAAAGGACCTGGGTTCAATTCCCAGCACCCACATAGAGGCTCAGCGCCTCCTCAAAGAACAGCATCTGTGGTGCACAGATATTCATAAAGGCAAAACTCTCCTACACATAAAATAATAAAAACCATAAATTTAAATCTATCTCTATCTAGTTCTATTTGCCTCCGTGTGTGTGTGTGTGTGTGTGTGTGTGTGTGTGTGTGTGTGTGTGTGTGGTGTTTGGCAAGGAGGCCAGGTCTTGGGGACAAGCCGTTGGATGGGGCCTGAAAACATAAGAATGAGCCTTGTCTCAGCTCGCTGTGACATGTATTGTAACGTGACAGGATGTTTTACTAGTGCCCACCTGTAGGGTCTAGAGCAGGACCTGTCTGTTGGCCCTGCTAGATTTATGGCTGTAGAATCTTCCTACCTCTTTCTAAACGTTTTGATTTATTATTCTGTGTGTGTGTGGGGGGGGGGGAGAGGGACATGTGGCTGTGTGTGACATACTGTGAGAACCCATCCATCCCTACTTGGGATCCAGGGACAGAACTCAAAATTGCCAGTTTTGAGCAGCAAGCCCCTTTATCCAATGAGTCACCCCACTGGCCTGTTCTTTTCCACCTCTTTTGGTCTGTTCAAAGTTTGAGGTGCATTGACAGGTTTATTGAACAATTGTAAACCAGTGGCAGGTCATTATTGGCATTGACACTAATTCTGCAATTGACAGGCAGTTACCTGTCACAGATGCCTGCAGCCGAGTGACCCGCGGGGCTTTCATTCTGGGCTGTAGTGTGAAGAAGCCCCCAAACTCGACAGTTGGCTGCTATTAACAAGTATTTGGCTCTGGTGGGGTGACATGAAAACCCTGTTCTCCTCCCAGAGTGAACCATTCATCCATCGTTGAAGGGACTAAACCAGGACTCTAGGAAAAAAAAAAAAACCAGGACTCTAGGAAAGAATCATTACAATGACATAGGATTTCAGTGTTCCTGGGTGTTCCCTTGTGGTCCAACATGTACAGAAGAGGTCTTAGGAGCCAGGTATGGCTCGTGTAAGCCTTACTTGATGGCTTTGGGTACTTAAAGCTACTCTGTTAGAAGAATTACATACAGGCTTGAACCTGGGCACAGTTTAGTTAGAATGAGGGAGAACCTGTAAGTTCAGTAGACGAAGTGAATGAACTCCTACTTTATGACCAGCCAGAGTCTCAGAACCCAAGGTTCTGTGCACCCTGCTGAGCGTGTCCTTACCCTGAGGGCATAGGAGGGAGGGGTACGTTTATATACCCTCACTGTCCCCACCCCGAGGGACCCATAAGCCTCTGTACCCTGAGCAGATATTTAACTCTCAGGCCCATACACCCTTGAAGCAGTGAGGGTGCAGCAACGAGCCACAACCCCCTACCCAGATCCCTCTGTTAATACCAGCCATGGAGCTGTCTGCACATTTTATTTTCTCATTAAATAAACACCATTAGCCTTCCCGAGAAATTGGTGCAAACATGACCTCGCAAATAACCAATTAAAAGGGCAGGGTTGAAAGGGAATGTGAATTTGAACATGTAGAAGAAGCCATTAAAGATTCCTGTAGATGTCCCCAGCCCTGGCAACATCGATCCGAGACCTTAATTTTATTTCTGACAGGAAGGCAAGGAGCACACTGGAATCTTTTTTTTTTTTTTCCTTTTTTTTTTTCCTTCCCTGAAGTAACTCAATTCCGGAAGCGCCCATTCCGGCGCTGTCTCTTGAGATATTAATCAACACAGTCGCTTGATTTCTGTTCACCTGCTTCGCTCTGCAGACTGGAGGACAGAACTGTCCACTCCCTAGCAACAGGGCAGTGGCGGGGGTGGGGGGTGCGTTCCAGGGCTAGTGGGGCCTGCAGAATCAGGGGTAGTTGGCTTCCTGGGGGAGCTGTGTTTTCTTTTGCCCGAGGCAAAAATCATCAAGTTCTGCCCTGGGTACAAAAGTCCTGGCACCAAAAGGGCTATGAGCTAATAGACCTTCCTGCTTCCCCTGGCTCGGGCAGGGAGGAAGCAGAGAAGGAGTGGGCGTGGGGTCAGAACTTCATTGACCCAGAAGTGGGTTTTTGTAGAGCATCAGAATGAGTCTTTTGTTGGGTTCTGTTCCCACAGAGACCGAGGCTGTGAAGAGCGAGGGGAGGGCAGAGTGCAGAGGCCCCAGAGAATGGAGCCCTGGGGTTGGCGACTTGATTAAAAGCGCCTCCTAACTTGGCACCCCTGTGCACTTCTCTGGAGGCCATGGAGGGCTGGTCACAGGGGTCACAGAAAGCCAGGGGAAGTTCCTCTGCTGTGATCTCAGAGGTTCGGAGGGGAGCAGCCCTCCACTCCCGCTACCCCCCCCCCACACACACACACCACCAATTGTACAGCTCTGTGCTTGAGCTGCTGTTGGGTGTTTGAGGGCCAGGGGTGCTAGGATTTCCGGCTCATCTGTACCACCACAAACACAGACTCTTAGGGGCGGCCACGTGGCTCCTGATAGCAGCTAGTCAGGCTTTGAGCCCTGGCTTGGCTTGCTTGTGAGGTCTTAACCTGCTCTCCGAGTTCCTAGCTGAGACAGCAGAATGCCCACCTCACGTGGGGAGGGCTGGGTGACCAGCGCTTTTCTCTCCACTAGAGCACGGGTTGCCTTTCTTTACACATACAAAGATCCGTACTTGAATTAGAAAGACCCCAGTATTTAAAATGTTTTTTTTCCTTTGCATACATGTATTGCAGGTGTGTAGACTTTTCCTGGAAGGCCGTGGTGATGAGATAAGCTCCTGCCCTCGGGCCATGGAGTTGGAATGGTAGCTCTGTAACACGGCTGTGTGAGTTTTGTAACCTCTGTAAGACACAGATTCCTTATCTATCAGATAGCATGATGATACTGGATTAGCCTGAGGCTTACATCATTTGGCCACAATAAAGCATTGCATATGCTTCATGCATGCATACATGTGTTCTCACGGATGCAATCGTATGTACATCAAAACTCATTTTCTGCCCCTGAGAAACGAGATTAAATGACCAGAAATACAGAGGTAGAGGGACACTTTTTAATTGTATTCCCGTTTTTTAATTTATGCGTGATATACATTTATTACCTAGCCAGATGTTTGCTTTTCAACTCCGCTCCAGTACAGCTAGGAACATGAAAAAGAATTTTCAACAAAGAAAGAAAACTTCATCCTGCTCAGCACCCTCAGTACTGTCTCTTCTACCTGTCCTTATGTCTGCATAAATATTTTGGAAGTCGATTGCAATTACTGAGTTTGTACAAACCGCATGAGGACCGGGCACAGCCATCAGATAGAGGCTCATCCCCTGTGTCCTTGTTTTGAGCTGCAGAGTCCAGGAAGTGCCCAGTGAATGACACTGGGGGTGTATACAAACTCAGCAGAGGGAGGGAGGGAGGGAGGGAATCAGGGAGGGAGGGAGGCTTCTGCCCTGGCCACTCCAAGACACTCTGGTGCAACCAGACTTTATCTTCTCCTCTGCACTGAGTTGCCTCTATTTTGGCTGTCCCATAAACAGGGCTGGGTGGAGGGGATTTTTTTTAGTAGCTGCTGGTCTTCCCAGACAACGAGTTATTATTAGTATGGCTGGCCTGGCCCTGGCCTGAAAAGAAGCCTGTTTGTTTCATTTCACCCAAGACTAGAGGAGAGGCCAAAACAGGAGGCCCTACATTCCAGGGGGCCTTGTAAGTAAAGGAGAAACTTAGACCCTCCTCCTCGTTCTCTTCCTCTTCCTCCTCCTCNGCCCTACATTCCAGGGGGCCTTGTAAGTAAAGGAGAAACTTAGACCCTCCTCCTCGTTCTCCTCCTCCTCCTCCTCCTCCTCCTCCTCCTCCTCCTCCTCCTCCGAGGTTAGGTAGCATGAGGACCTGGCACAGCCATCAGATGGTGGCTCATCCCGTGTCTTCGTTTAGAGCTGCAGAATCTAGGAAATACCCACTTAACGACACTGGCGGTATGGCCAAGCTTCTGTGAGGAAGAGGTGAGCGCTTCAATAGGTGTCACACTTGGGGCTTCAAATTGTGACCATCGTTTTGAGCATCAAGTTGTATGACTTCGGACACATTATTGACCTTTTCTGAGCCTCTGTTTTCTCATCTGTTAAAAGGGTTGTTGATGTTAACTCCTGGTCTTGAGGTTTAATGTGGCATCTGGGCCAAGCATTTGACACTCGAGAGACTGCTTGCAAACATTAGCTTCATCCCCACCCCACTGTCAAATGGTGAGATGTGTGTCTGCGTGTCTCTGTACATTTGTGTGTGGGAATGTGCGCATGAGTATGGTGGCCTGCAAAAGCCAGAAGAGGGTGTTGGTTACAGGCAATTGTGAGTCACCAAATGTGAATGCTGAGAACCAAATGTGGGTCCCCTTTAAGAGCAGCAAGTGCTCTTGATTGAGCCATCTCTCCAGCACCACTAGTGTTATTTTGTTACTAGAAGAATTCTGTTAGGGCCGCTGCTTGGGAATTGCTGGCTATAGCTTGCTGTCAGACCCTAGTATGGACTGTGGAATTTTCTACAGTGGAGGATGTGATAGATTGAGGCAGGTTCTCCAAAAAAGGTACACTGAAGATCTAATCACTTCACAGCACGATCATCTTTGGAAATAGATCCRAGTCTTAGAAGATAATCAAGTTAAGATGAGTCTCACTTACTGGAGGAGGGTGATCCAGCATGACCAGTGTCCCTGTAAGAAGGGACATGTGAAGGAAGACATAGGAGGAGTGGCGTCTGTTACTCAGAACCAACAGCTGTAGCAATGTAGCTGCAAGCCACGGAGTGCAGAGACGCCTAGAGCACACCTTCCCACAGAGCACAGTCCTGCCATGTCCCAGTGCCATGATGTCCGACATTTAGCCGCCAGAACCGGGACAGAATAAACAGTTCCTTTCAGCGCCATGACCCCTACCCAGTCCATCCATCTATGGTGCTGTTTGAGAAATGCTGTGAAGATAACACAGAGGGGCAAAGCACAGCTTGCTGTGCTGTCATGTCGCCTTGCTTGTAGTAGCCCTGCTGCCCCGGTGGCCACGGGTAATTCTTTTCCTCTGACCACTGCTGTCGATGATCTTTCCCAATCAAATTATGTGCGGGAGACAGTGGGGGAGGGGGAGGGGGTGTACCTGGTCATATAGATGATAGTGGGGTAACTGTTAACGCAGGGCGCTTATCTAGCATATGGAAAGGCTGGCTCCATTCTCAGCACTGAGTCACGGTGCAATCCTAGCGCTCGGGGCTGGGGCTAGAGCCAGCAAAAGCAGAAGTTCAAGGTTATCCTCAGCTATCTGGAAAGTTTGAGGCCAGCCTGGGCTATACAAAGTTCTGTGGAAAAGAAAGGAAGGAGAGATGAATCATTTTATGATGTTGTAATATGTGAATATTTTTAATTTTTAAATAAAATGTTTTTAAAAAAGAAAGGAATTAGGAAAAGAGACCTTTTGCGGCGATGAAAGCACATTCCCCAATTGTAATGTAGAGATTAATGCAAACCCAGTTAGCGGAGACCCTCACATTGATATTTGAGTGTTAGAGGGGGTTTTGTGTATAGAAAAAAAAATTGTGTATGAAAAAAGTCTGAGATTTAAGTTTTATTTTAGTGGCATCCAGGGCTCAGTCATTTCTTTAGAAGCCAAGAAATGACCGGCCCAGTTAGGAGATATCAGGATCCCCAACTCTAACAACCAGGATGGGGGTGGGGGGATTCCCAGGTGGCCTGTTCTGTCTACTTGGCTCCTTAGGGAAATAAAGCACCGAAGAGGGCGTTGTTAGAACCAGGGGAGTCGGTGTACATGGCAGTCTACCTTGGCACCCCAGCATACCTCCTCTCCCACCATGGGTGGTGGGTGGTGGGACCAGCAAAATAACCACATACTTCAAGGTTTGCCATGAAGACTTTTTGATTTGCCTATGTTATCTGTCCTAGAAATGCACTCAAGCCTGGGTTTGCCAGATCCGATCCTGGAGTGAGTTTTTAAATTACATCAGTGCAGTGGTAGGTCAGGAGGGCAGCACTTAGAGATCTCTGGTTATAAGGGAGCTGATGGGCAAGGCATGACACCCTAGCATGGACGGGCTTCTGTTAGACCTCAGGCGTGATGGGCAAGCCCGGCAGTGTACAAAAATAACGGCCAGGATTTAAAAGCGATGAGAGTTGTGTGCCTCTGAGCACTCCCTGCAAACGAGAATGTCTCCCTCCGCTTGCTGCCCATCTTAGTATCGGGAGATAATTGAAAGCACCTCCTTCTCTGGCTGTGTCCCAGCACCCTAGGCAAAGCCAGTCCTCCACCAGCTCTGCAGCGGACATGCGTAGTGCTGACATCAATTTATTATCTCAGAGGGCCGGGCTGGTTCATGGATGATTCATGACCCTGCTTTCTACTGCCGCTGGCGGTGACATCATCCACTTGGGCCCAGAATAGGCACAGAAGCAAGAATGACCCCTGTTCTGTGTCTCTCACCAGCCCTAGGCTCCTTCCCACCTCCCACTCAGCTGCTGTGGGTCCACTGAGTAAGAGCCGGAACCACAGTGAATCTGGGGTACCTGTCAGCCATACTGCCTTAAGAGGACTAGGATGTGTTTCCATCAGAGTCCATCTTTTCTCTCAAGTCCTTCGGCTTGCATCTCATATTTTACTAATAACCCAAGAGCTGCTTAACCCCAGGGCCAGCTTTGATGCCTACATGTCAGCACTGAGCTAAGTTAGCACAAGTTTGCTGTTAGACACTGCGCATGATGGATGGTGGTTGTGAAGCCAGAGGTGAGAGCTAGATCAGGGATTTCAACCTTGGGGTCAGCTGGAGAATTTCTAAGCCTCGCCAAGCTTCTGGGTCCCACCCTGGGTCAATCAGTCAATGCAGTGAGCCTCAGGGCTGGGAGCCTCAGGTCCCTTCATCACTACCTCAGCTGATACTCACGTACATTCAGGGCTGGGATCCTTTCTTGGCTCAGTCACTCCCAAGGACTCTWATAGCTTTATAACTCACCAAAGCAGATCCAGGGCCCCGGTCTGTGTCTGGGCCCTGTAGTCAGGGTCCGTGTTTGGACYGGTGCTCCCGGTGCTCCCCTACCTAAGAAAGCAACGGGCCCTTGAAAGTTCTTGGTTGTTAGACAAGCACAGGGCGTGCCCTGGACATCTCTGGAAGGCTGCCGTTTACAAGTTTAAGGAAAAGCCCTAAAGTGTTGGTTTGATTTAAAAACTGCCCAGGGGCTAGAGATGTGATTCAGTTGCTAAAGTGCTTTCCTCATCCGCACAAAGCCCTGGGTTCGATCCCCAGTACCACACAATCGGGTACAGCAGCTYGCCTCCAATGCTGGCATTGGGAAGGTAGAGACATGAGGATCAGAGATTCTAGGTCATCCTGAGCTCCAGAATGAACTCAAGGACAGCTCAGAGTACACAGGAGTCTCATACGTTTTTTAAAATAAAACTAGAGGGTTGGGGAAGTAGGTCCATTGGTGAAATGCTTGCCACAAAAGCGGGAGGACCTGCAGGAAAACCTCCATCACCAATGTAAGAAGTTGGGTGTGGCCACATGCACTCCAGTTATGATCCCTAGAGTTTATTGGCTGATCAGCCTAGCCAGATCACTGTGCCTCAGGTACAGTGAGAGACTTGGCCTRATAAAAGGTTCCGGGGTGACTGAGGAAGACACCAATCATTGGCCTGTGGGCTGGCTACATGAGCGTACATGCGCGAGCACACATTCACAGTTCAGTCTTGCAGTCTGCACGTCTACTTGGTGGGCCCATAGGAAGGTGCGCTTTAGCCAGAGATCTGTGCTCTGCTCAGAACGCTTCTGCGCTTTCCCCGCCAGGCCAGGTAGGAAGTTCTGCCCTCACAGACCTAAGATCTCGCTGGTCTTGGCATCTGAAGTCTCCTTTTAATTAAGTTGATTCATTTGCCCTGGAAAGAGATTTCCTGATTCAGCTAGTGTGTTTATGTATAAACGATGCTAGAAACACCTGGCAATTTTTCTGACTGACAATTAAAAAAAAAAAGTAGCCTGAAAATTATGGTTTAATTTGCTTCCTCCCCCATTCTGTGTTACCTCTCAAAAGAGGGGAGGGGGCAAGACTTACAAAAGAGGCTTTGTATTTTGCCCACGGTGCTAATCTGTTTTACAACAGAAACACGTGTAGCCACAATTCCTAATAATTTCTTTTGACGCTATTTTTAGAACTGTGGGTTTTAATGGACAATTGAATTGTTCGTTGACAAATAGGATATCATCTAATTGCATGTTTTTATTTACTGTGAATTTGCAGGTACATCCCAAGGAGATTGGCAAGCACCTAGAAAGAACTAGAATAAGCACCCTGTCATGATTTTATTTTCCAAGATTTCAAAGCTTTGTTGCCTCTNACGAAGAAATTGAGTTGATAAATAATGAAGCAGTGATGTTAGCAACACATGCTGCAGGTCAGATGACTTCGACGAAAACCCCCAGTTAAGTGTGTATAATGGCTTGACAATATACATGCCATCTAAAAACATCCTATTTTAAAATGGAAATTGGACTGTTCGAGAAGTCCTTAGCAAATATGCCAAGGCCATTACCAAAGGGGGCTTGGAAATCTGAAAGATGATCTTTCTCTTTAACACGGCCCCACCTCTCCCCTCAGCTCCGGCTTTAAACTGTTTCCCTGTCCCTGCCTCCTCGTTTTGTTAACTGTTTTGATTTGTAAAATACTATGCCTCACACTCCGCTCCTTTATGAAGATTTACTGTACTGCTCTTATCTTTCACCTTAAATCCTTGATAAGAGCATTTTAAAAATGAAATTGCTACCTGACACTATTATAAAACCTTGGCTGGCAGCCAAGGTGGAGAGACAGGAGCTGGGGAGGAGGAGGAGGAGACTGGGCTGGGAGGAAGGAATGGGGGAAGCTAATAGCACTTCTTTATTTTCCTCCTTCTCCCCTGGATTGCCAAAGCCTTTAAAAAAAACTTAATGAAGTATTACTATAGCTTTGCGATGCCCGGTACAGTCGCATATTCTATCAGGGACCGGGAAGGRAGAGCTTGGAACTGTAAGAGGTTCCTTAGGCCAAGGTCATCTACACMAGAGATGAAGATTGTGCAAATACTTYGCTGTGAATTGGAACTGGACAGTGAAGATGGATGGGTGGATGGGTGGATGAGAAGGTGGATAAATGAGCCACTGGGAGAATGGATGGATGGATGAGTGGGCAGGTGGATGGATGGATGGATGGATGGATGGATAGATGGGCGGGTAGATGAATGGGTAAGTGGATGGATGCCTGGGTGGGTGAAGTGAGTGGCTGGGGAGGTGGGTGGATGGATAGATGAGTGGGCGGGTACGTGGACAGATAGATGAATGGGATGGACAGACAGAGAGATTGACAGGTACATAGCATTTTGACAGCTGCCACATTTACCATTTGGAACATGTGTCTTTTACAGCAGCAATCACCCCTACTCCTGTGCTTTACCCTGTTCAAAAGCGTATCTCCTATCATCAAAAAAAAAAAAGCTATGGTGGCTGACTAGAGGAATATTGAAAGGTTACAGAGTTGGTTTGGTTGCATGGTGTGCCAAGTGATCCTTACTTATCCACAGAGGGTATCCGTGATGGGGTGTGAGGCATCTGTACATAGAGCTATCTGGTGGAGCAGGCCATTTACATTCTAAGAGAGTGATTTAATGAATTCCACATCAATTCCTGTGATTTGAAGACAGCCATTTTCTTCCCATAATAGACCTCGTTAACCCATCTCTATACTGACTGGCGCTTTTATTATTATGACACTGGAGGACTTCAGCGAGAACGTCAGGTTTCCACGTGCCTGCTGGAGAAGTGGGTGTATAGCGACGGTCTTCCATGGCAGTAATGGTGGCCACCGCCTGCTCTGGCACAGACGCTATTAGATCTGAGTCTCCTGAAGGGACAGTTTTGTGATGACCTGGTATCTCTGGTGATGGGAGTAGGGAACAGGAAGGCAGCAGAAGGGACCCTCATCACCCCCCATCCCATTAGTGTGAGACAGCTGGGCTAGAGCTCCTGAGAGCCAAGGCCACAGCCAATGGGAGGCCCCTGCGTGGGGCTGGCGATTCCAGAGCGGTGAAAGCTGGTTTATCAAACACCTCATGAAAATAGAACCCATGACCAAAATGACTGCTTTTGGGAACGTCTTG
Organism: Apodemus speciosus; assembly: GCA_002335545.1. NCBI lineage: Eukaryota > Metazoa > Chordata > Mammalia > Rodentia > Muridae > Apodemus > Apodemus speciosus. Next base: position 39,437 of record BDUI01010330.1, read on the forward strand.
TCTCTTTTTGAGTGGAGACTAGAGACAACCAGACAAGGTTCAGTGGTGACGAATAAAGAAACGTTACTTTGCGAGCACAATCTTCTGTTACCAGTCACTTTGCAGCAGACATTCAATCAAAATGCTAATAGCGGCAGCAACAAGGGACCGTGGTTATTGTAATACTAATTGATTGGTTGGAGGGTGGGTTTTGATAAGTGCAGCTAAAGATTTCTGAAATATGATTCTCTTTAATTACTGGGATGCTAATAAAGAAGAACAAATGATTTAATGACGATTTCCGAGGTAATGGCTTAAAGATTTTGTTAGAGTTTAAAATGAGATATGGGGCCTGCGTGTCATGAAAATAGAGCCTGGGTGGGTGGCCCTTGCCTTTGTCAAAACCAGGCATGGGATACAAGTCCAACATACTCTCGCAAGGCTCTGTGGGACAGGAGTCCGGGCTCTCCAGGGTTGTTGGGGGTCTGATGGGTCTAGCTTGACGTTGCTTTTGCTGGTTTTTTGTTTGTTTGTTTGTTTGTTTGTTTGTTTTTATCCCTGGAACTGGGCCTGTGTGTGCCAGCCCATCTCAGTACTCTTCTAGGTGCCCCCCCCCCCCCCCCCGCTGACAGAATGTCCCCTGGGACAGAATGGTACCCCAGCTCCAACTGTAGGGATCCATCCTATGCCTGATACCTTGACTGTGTTACAGACATCCACTCAGTTTGGGAGCACTCTATGCTTTCTGCCGTCCAGGTACTGTGCGGGTGTCTAGCAGTTCTGTGAGGAACAAGGTAAACTAAAATCCTAGTCTGCTGTGAGCTCCTGTTCTCTGGGGACAAGGGATGTGCATCCCATAATTTAAGGGTTGGGGGTGTAACTCAGTGGTAAGAGTACCTGCTTGTCTGGGATGCGCAAGGACCTGGACTCAGCCTCCATTGCCAYCAAGAGAAAACAGAAACTMTTTCTGGTAGTGCTAAGTGCTGAGGAGAGGATGCAGCAGATAATGGAGGTGCTTGGGAGTGGCCTCCCAGAGGAGGAGGCATTTGAGTTGGGAGGCAGAGAATCGTCGAGGTGAATGAGCAAGGACTTGGCACACTGTTAGCACAGTGGGGGGGGGGGGTTAGACAGACAGACAGACAGACAGACAGATAGGGGCCGAGAGGACCAGAGAGATCAGGGGACTAGAATCCAAATTAAAAGCTAAGACCAAATATTACAGTAGATTAGATAGGGGGGTTACGACGATTCAGACTCTGGACTCTTGGCAACTGAGGGGTTGGTGTCATTAGTAAATTTAGTAGACAGAATAGATTTTAAGAAGAAAATCTTCTGTTTGAAGCACCCATAGGATCCATGTGGTAGTGTTTAATAGATGGCTATGCTAGAAGTCTCTGGAGAATTAAATAAGTCCCTCAGTTGGAATCGAGTCATTATCGGTGTAGAAAACAGTAAAACAGGGAAACGTGGGGCCCGCCCACTTTGTTCCCCAAGCACTTCACGTCTTCTAGCACCCAGAGCTCCCCGGGTGGGTCTTTTGCAGCTTGTCCTGGGGGTTACTGGACACTGGGCCCTGCATCCAGTGCCCAGAAGTGTTACCACAGTCGCAGGGAAGNTGTGGGATGCTCCTGCAGGATGCTCGAGGTGTACACTTGCACCATTGAAGCTGTGTAAGAGGGAAGGAGGGTGGGGCTCCTGTGAGTTTTATGTGGCCCTTATTAAAAAATTCCCTGTGGTCCAAAGTATTGTGCCTCAGATTAACCTCTTCCCTTCTCTTCTCTTTCTTTTCTTAAGATAGGGTTTCTTATTCCCCTTACACTTATCTAATAGGCTAGCTTGACTGACCAGCCAGCCCCAGGAATCCTGGCTCTGCCCCCCCAACACTGGGATCGCAAGCACATGCCACCATCCCTGGCTTTTTACCCACAGATTCCAGGGATCAAAATTATGTTCTTGAGCTCACCAGTCAGCACCTTCCCAAATGAACCACCTCCTCGTCTCCTATATTTTTGCTTTGTGTGTTTGAGACAGGATCTCACTGTGTAGACCAGGCTAGCCTCCAATTCCTAGAGATCTGCCTGCCTCCTCCTCCCGAGTGCTGCAATTAAAGGTGTGTAGTGCCGTGCCCTGCATTTATTTGCCTGTTTTAAGGTGGAGTCTCTTGTAGCTCAGGCTTGCCTTGATCTCCTAATCTTCTGCCTCAACTTCCCCAGTGCTGAGYGACTTGATAGGCACGAACTAACCACTCCCTGCTCTGTGTATGTCATAGTTTACTGAGAGTCCCCTAGATCCTCTTGCGTGATCATTAGTAGCACAGCGAACCAGCTAGCCTTCCCTAGGTAGTGGCTTACACAGAGTAGTTCCATTTGCTAGCATCTTCCAGGTTTGCTCTGCTGGGTTGTGTTGTTGTTGTTGTTGTTGTTGTTGTTGTTGTTGGTGGTGGTGGTGGTGGTGGTGGTGGTGGTGGTAGAGTTTGTTTTTGGTTTTTTCTGGTTTTCTGGTTTTGTTTGGTTTTGTTTTCCCCTCGAAGGTTCTTTAGCAGAGTGGATAGTAAGGCTCGGCAGGTAGCTAGCGACTCTTGCTCCTGCCAGAGCAGCAGCAGCTGGGGCGGGAAAAGGAGAGCAGCTGTGGCGGTGTTATTAGTCATTCRACGAAGAAATTGAGTTGATAAATAATGAAGCAGTGATGTTAGCAACACATGCTGCAGGTCAGATGACTTCGACGAAAACCCCCAGTTAAGTGTGTATAATGGCTTGACAATATACATGCCATCTAAAAACATCCTATTTTAAAATGGAAATTGGACTGTTCGAGAAGTCCTTAGCAAATATGCCAAGGCCATTACCAAAGGGGGCTTGGAAATCTGAAAGATGATCTTTCTCTTTAACACGGCCCCACCTCTCCCCTCAGCTCCGGCTTTAAACTGTTTCCCTGTCCCTGCCTCCTCGTTTTGTTAACTGTTTTGATTTGTAAAATACTATGCCTCACACTCCGCTCCTTTATGAAGATTTACTGTACTGCTCTTATCTTTCACCTTAAATCCTTGATAAGAGCATTTTAAAAATGAAATTGCTACCTGACACTATTATAAAACCTTGGCTGGCAGCCAAGGTGGAGAGACAGGAGCTGGGGAGGAGGAGGAGGAGACTGGGCTGGGAGGAAGGAATGGGGGAAGCTAATAGCACTTCTTTATTTTCCTCCTTCTCCCCTGGATTGCCAAAGCCTTTAAAAAAAACTTAATGAAGTATTACTATAGCTTTGCGATGCCCGGTACAGTCGCATATTCTATCAGGGACCGGGAAGGRAGAGCTTGGAACTGTAAGAGGTTCCTTAGGCCAAGGTCATCTACACMAGAGATGAAGATTGTGCAAATACTTYGCTGTGAATTGGAACTGGACAGTGAAGATGGATGGGTGGATGGGTGGATGAGAAGGTGGATAAATGAGCCACTGGGAGAATGGATGGATGGATGAGTGGGCAGGTGGATGGATGGATGGATGGATGGATGGATAGATGGGCGGGTAGATGAATGGGTAAGTGGATGGATGCCTGGGTGGGTGAAGTGAGTGGCTGGGGAGGTGGGTGGATGGATAGATGAGTGGGCGGGTACGTGGACAGATAGATGAATGGGATGGACAGACAGAGAGATTGACAGGTACATAGCATTTTGACAGCTGCCACATTTACCATTTGGAACATGTGTCTTTTACAGCAGCAATCACCCCTACTCCTGTGCTTTACCCTGTTCAAAAGCGTATCTCCTATCATCAAAAAAAAAA